>PPNK03000011.1:0-294616 GCA_003708145.3 Phaffomyces orbus
AACACATGAATTAATGAATCATCGACTTCCATAAAATTATTAGCTGTATAACATTGGACAACCTTGCTTAGATGTGAGATATGATGGGACAATGATTGAGCGATTGTAATGGGATTTATCTCCATCGCAGTTCTAAAGTTCATTGAGTTCAAGTAAAGAGTAAAGTTATCAAAATATTTTTGACACAAAAATGACACAGAAAATGACACAAAAACTTCTCAAATAAACAGAAATGGCGCCTTTACAGAAAGCTTAGAGGTTTGAAAACGAACGGAAAGCAATTTGAATTGAGTGTCTATTATGTGGATAAGAGTAGTTGATTTAGTTCAATCAACCAAGGTAGTGTTATTACTTTAACATACTCTTATTGTACATTATACATTAAAGTCTTCAAATGAGTTTATATAATTATTGTGTCTTTGATTGTAATACAAGTTAGTAAGAGAATTTACTAATAAAACTTGTTAAGATCCTTTAACCATTGCTCTTTCTCGTCAATCGCTTTGATCTTCTCTTGTTGAGTTTCAGACGATTCATTTTGCAGTTGGTTTATTTTAAGAAGTCCTTTTTGTGATGAATCTGCACATGGTAACGAATCTATCAACGTGAAGATATCTGTCTTGATTTCAGTATCAAATTCTGTGGATAGTTCATTCATTGTTTCTTTGAACACTCCTTCAGGTGCTATTTGGGGATCTATTGGTTTCTCATCATTTTCACAGGCTTCGTGGTTCTTGTCCACGTAATTCAATGTTGCTAAGAATTGTCCCAGCACTTGACTTGATCGAAGAGAATCTGGAGTTGAAGTAACTTTTCCGACACTGTGGTGTGTCATGTGGTAATATTCAGTGTTGTTGAAGAGTTTAAATTTGCAATTGATCTCAAAGACCAATGAATGCAACAGCTGTACAAATATAATAATGTCTATTGGGATCGATCTCTACTGATTTAAAGCAATTAGAACTTTCAGACGATCCAATCTCAAACCATGCACTTAGTCAATCATCAATTTTAACGAACGTTAAAGATAGTAATAATGATATAGATACTTGAATAGAACAAAAATTAGAGAAAATTGATCAATTGATGGATTTGATACAATATTAAATTAGATTGAATGGTTGATTATTCATTAATGATATGATCAGCATTCAGAGTTGAGACAAAAGTGTGTGTTACTCTAAAATTGTAATTATAGAAACAGTATTAAAATGTTACTCAATGTATACCAATAGGTAAATAAACAAAAAAAAAAACATCGGTTTTAATTTTTAATTTCAGATTCAATTGAACTTGTTAATTATCTGAATAAGTCCTTCCTGCTGGTTCGGAGAGTGTTGCACTAGAGCATGACTGAAGAAAACTTCCAACTGGAACACTCTTCCATCTTTAACGTTGCCCCTGTTCAATTCCAGTCAGACCTGAATAATATCAGTTGCCTGGTTGTTTCCAATGATATATTAACAGTTGGTTTTAAAACTTGTAAACTGTTCAGAATTGATTTGAATAATCCAACGTTGATTGAAGAACTCATACTGCCGTTCAAGAGATCAGTACAGGAACTGGGTAAAATAGATAAATTGTTCTTAGATCCATTTGGGAATCATCTTATCATAACAACTGGTAAAAATGAAAACTTTTACATTCATAGAAAGAGTAAAACGTTTAAGCTTTTGAACGAGTTGAAGAATGTTAATGTCACCACAGTAGCATGGAATAAAACAGCTGTAACAGATTCAATGACTGGGTCTATTTTAATTGGTGATAAAACGGGTGCCATATATGAAGCATTTTTAGAATATAATGAATCCACCTTAAAATATAATAAATCATTTAATAAAGTTAAATTCTTATCTTTGAGTCCAATTGATGGGATTTCGATTAATTATAATCAATCAACTAATAAGACAATAGTGATTATTGTTACTGGAGATGATATTTGTTATTATGAATCAGAAATCAAAAGAAAAAACACAAAATATAATGATTTAGTATTGAATGATATCTTCAAATATCAATCTCCAATAGAGTTTGAAAAATTCCAAGATTTAGGAAACATTAACGGTCAGAAATTCACTTCTAATGATTTGAATATCGGTTGGTTAACTTCTTCAGGTATTGTTTATGGGAATTTCTCTGATGATAAAATTCTTACAAAGAAAAATATCTCAGATTTGAAGATGATTGTTAGTACTGAATTACCACAATCTAATCATAAATTCAAATCTATTGTTTTGACAAAATATCATATTTTATTATTAAGAGGCTGTGAAATTCTAGCCATCAATAAATTAAACGATGAATTGGTTTATAATCAAGTTTTACCAATATCCGATAACGAAAGATTTATTGGAATTTCAGCAGATTATCAAAATGGAACATATTGGTGTTATTCTAATTTAAACATCTATGAAATTACAGTTGATAATGAAGATAAAGATATTTGGAAAGCTTTATTGGAAAATCATGAATATGAAGAAGCTTTAAGTGTCACAAAAGATGAGGATATTAAAGATGTTATATATAGTAAACAAGGTGATTATTTTTTCAATAAAGGTGATCGTTTGAAATCAGTTGAACCATATGCTAATTCATCAAGATCATTTGAATCCATATCATTGAAATTTTTAGAGATTAAAGATATGGTTGCATTATTAGAGTATTTTATTGCAAAATTTAATATAATTAAAAAAGATTTCAAATTTGATTTCAAATTACAGCTAATAATGTTATCATCATGGATTATTGAATTATTTATTAATAAATTAGATGAAATTGATGATCTGATATTGTCTGAGCAATCACAACATCTACAAGAACAAATGGTTTTAAAGACATCAACAGAACAAAAATTCCAAGAATTTTTAATTAATAATAAGAATCATTTTGATAAAGATTCAATTTATGAAATCATTACTTCTCATAATAGACAATCAGAATTGTTATATTATGCTAGTTTGATAAATGATTTCGATTTTATTCTATCTTATTGGATAAGATTAGAAAATTGGAAAGAATCATTGAAAATTTTAGAAAAAATAAATGATCCAGATATCGTTTATAAATATTCGACAGTCTTATTGGTTAATTCACCAGAATTAACTGTCGACTCTTGGTTAAGGTTTGATAATTTAGATCCATCCAATTTATTACCTGCTATTCTAACTTATAATAAAACATCAAGAAAAGTTAAACCTTCAAAGAATCAAGGTATTAGATATTTGAATGAGTATATTGGAAAACATGGCTCTAAAATTTCAACAATCCATGACACTTTACTTTATTTATTAATTTCAAATCAATCAAATGTTGAAGATAATGAAGATATAATATTAAATTATTTAGAAAAAGAAGGTTTAAATTTAAATTATAACACTGATTTTATCTTAAGATTATGTTTAAGATTCAATAAAATTAAATCAGCAATCTCCATATATTCAAGTTTAAATTTTTATGAAGATGCTGTTAATTTAGCATTAGAAAATGACTTGATTGATCTGGCAATAATAGTATCAGATAAACCAGATAATGATAAGATAAGAAAATCATTATGGTTGAAAATAGCTAAAAAGAGAACATCAGAATTAAGACCAAACGATGATGAACGAATCACAAAAGAGGTTAGATTCTTATTAGACAATTGTGAATTGTTGTCAATTAAAGATTTGTTACCGTTATTACCAGATTTTACCACAATTGATAGTTTAAAGGATGAAATTTGTGAAGATTTAGAAAATTTTGGTACTTTGATCAATAAATTATCCTTAGAAATGAATCAATCAATTCAGATCAATAACAACATTATCAAAGATTTGAACACATATAAAGAAAAACAGCAGATTATTAAAACAGGTGAAAGTTGTGCACACTGCCATTATTTATTAACTACTAGAAAATTCTTTATCTTCCCATGTAATCATTCATTCCATTCAGACTGTTTAATTAAAGAATTATTGAATTCAAATGATTATGGAACAAAGAAAAAATTGGAATTTTTACAAAAACATTTCATTAACAAAAAAAAGAAAAACTCTGGTGATAAGTTTATAAATGATTCTCAAGTTGATGAATTATTGTCAAAGAAATGTCCATTATGTTCAGATTTGAAGATTGAGACTATTGATTTATCAATTAATGATGGGAAAGCTTCAAGAAATGCATGGAATATTTAAATACCATCGCATTAAAAGTTCTACATAAATGTTTATCCATACTTTGAACGTTTGTAGATGGTTTTAATTCATACTTATCCCATAATGTAGTTTTGACATATTGACAGTCAAGTTAAATGTAAAATTTTTCACTAAAATAACCAGATTTTTGATGTGCACTAGACAACTGTTTAATTCATCTTCAATAACATCATTTAACCATCCAGATCACAGCTGCATTCGCCTATTAAATAAGTACCACAATTCTCTTTAAAATGACACAATGCTGTGTGAACCAAAAAATTTCGCGTAAATAACTTTGGGTATGAATATAAAGAGAGAAGTGACATATTTTAATCAGATAATTCTATAAAAATGACTGATAAAGAGAGTGAAATGGACGTCGATGTCGAAGATGAAGACATCTTTAACGATGAAGTTGATGATGCCGGTGATCTTGACCTGAAAGCCCAAGAAAATAAAGATGATGATCAGACTAAAGATATTAATAAAGATACTAATAATAATGGTAAACCAAAGCCATTGGTACCTGAACTTCCTGAATTTACAAGAAAAGATAAAACGATGCATGAGATACTGGAGATGATGGAGGATTATTATCCACTGGTATGTATATTAATACCTTATATTCATTGATATAATACTAACTTAAAGATACAGATTCCAGACTCTGTTACAGACTATTACCTAGCTAAAAATGGTCTTGACTGTGATGATGTTAGAATGTAAGTTGTACATACACGAACATATACTTCAAAAAACGTTTTTATACTAACTTGTGTTTATTATAGAAAGAGAATATTGGCATTGGCTACTCAAAAATTTATTTCTGACATAGCAACTGATGCTTATGAATATTCCAGAATCAGATCCTCATCAACCGTTTATAATTCATCAAATCCACAAACTAGAGCCAAAGCATTAGTCGCAGGTGCGGCTGGTAAAGAAATGTCTACCTCTAATTCAGGTAATAGTTCCAAAAAAGTTGTTTTAACAATGGACGATTTGAGTAGTGCATTAGCTGAATATGGTTTGAATGTTAACAGACCGGAGTTTTACCGTTGATCTTCCTATGGTTTGTATGTGTGTCTTATTCTATTTATAATGATATTTACACAGATTTTGTAATCTGTATAAAGACTATTAATCTTATGATATCGTAATTATTACTCTTACGAACTTAAAACAAAAAAAATCATTAATAAATAGTGTATAAATACATGTATGTGTGTGTATAAAGGGATCTAAATCATGATGGGAAAAATTGGGTATTTGTTTTACTCTTTTCATGAACGATCATTGATCTTTTAAATTCATTCAATTCATATCTTATTTGATGTAAAAACTTTGGATTTATTTTTAAATTAGTTAGAGGTTGAGAATGACGATCATATGCCATTGCTGAATAAGTTTGATTAATGAATATTTTATTAGTAAATTCAACTTTCTTTTTCATCATACTAACATCATTTGAAACATTATTGTCAATTTTCTTCAATATAGATGAAGAAGGTTTCAAATCATTTGATGGGGTTCTTGCTTGTGAAGAGGATATTTCTAAGATAAGATCATCATTAATAACAACATTGTTCTCTTTTCCATCAATTGATTCATTAATTAAATTGCTATTATTGGAAGTTTTTGATTTTGCTGAATTAATTGAGCGAATTGATTTTTTTCTTTCAATTGATTTGGATCTCATTCTTTTTCTTTCTGCTTGTCCTAAATCTGGTGATGCTAAATCAGGGAAGGGAGTTTCACCATATTGAATCATTTTTTCAATCATTTCCATGTCATCAAATGTAATGCTATCATCTTCATGACTAACATTCTTATTGTTATTGACCTCGTTGAAAAGTTGATCTTCTTTAGTGTTTGTAGTTTTGTCTTCAATGAACAACTCTTGTTTAGAGATAGTATCTGAATTTGTACTTAATCCAGCAAACATTGAAGCTAAAACTTCATCAGAGTTGAAAATCATTGAATTTCTATTAAGATCAACATTGATCTTTTCATCCTCCTCCGTGAATGAAAACTGATCTGATGATTGATCATTAAAAGATTCAAGTTTTGAAGGATTCTCAGTCTTTTCAACAGGTTTATTTACAACAGGTTTAGTGGTAGAAACATCTTTTGAAGATTTAGTCTGTGAAACTGGTGTTGTTGATGGCGACGATGGTTTGATGACTTGTTTAGTCACTGGTTTAGGACTTTCTTTTTTTTTACTCTTTGTTCTTTTAAACAGGTTTGAGAAAACTTTCTTCAATCCAGATTGTTTCTTTTCAGGTTTTGAAGTTTCCTTTGGTGAAGATTTTAAAGCTTGAGGTGTAATTTTTTGTTTTAATGGGATAATCGGAGTTGGTTTAATGGATTTAGTAGAATTTGATGGATTTGGAACATGTTTAATAGGCACAGTTTCTTTATAATTCTGATTGTGAGTGAGATCAGATAACAATGGTTCAGTAAGAGCTGTTTTTGTCTGTTCTTTTGATTCAACTTTCAACGTTTCTATTGTATCGTTTGAATTTGCTTTAGAATTCATATTAATTAAAACAGGTGAAGTTTCAGATTCATTATTTTCTTCAATCTTATCCAACATTGGCAATGTTTCAACATTGGTACTTTCACTTAACTTGATTGTTGATTCAGTTATTTGTGATAGATTATCAGACGTTTTCTCACCCACAAACACCTCTTGTACAGTGAAATCATCGATTGATGAAGCTGGTGTACTTTCATACATGCTTTCAGTTTTAGAGTTTCTTGAAGGACTAGGAGAAGTGGAATTAGAGGTGTTCGAGATGCTGTATTGATGCAGATGTGGTGGTTGATTAGGTCTATTATGTCCGATTAATGGAACTGTTAAACTATGATGAACTTGTGGGTGTTGTTGTTGTGGTGTACTTGACTGGAAATTATGTTGGTTGGAAGTATCGAATGATTGTTGTGGGTTGGATTGATGTGGTTGAGGAGGATCTATTGGCCTTATATCACAACTTTGACTTCTTTGTTTACTTCTTGGAATATAAATTTCACCGTTTGGGAATGTGAAAGAGACATCATGAGAGTGTCTTTGATAAGGACGACGTTTGGGATGAGTGTTAGATGGTCTGAACAGTTGTTGTTGTAAAGAATTGTTTTGTGTATGTTGAAATTGTTGATGATGGGGAGAATTTGAAGTTAACGAATGTTTTCTTGATGAAGGTTCCAGAGAGTTGAAGGTCAACATAGCACTAGTATTCAGCAAAGGTGTACTGTTGAGTCTATGAGAAGCTAGATTTGTTTGTGATTGGGACATTCTCATACCATTTAAGGGTCTTAACTGTTGTTGATAAATAGAATTAGAAGAAGTAGATTTCGGCAATGTCTGATGTCTTGGAGTCTTATTGAATTTGGCATCAATAGCTATCAGATCGTTAGTTGATGAGTCCCTAGGCATTTGAGGGTTGACTTGACTTTGTCTTGAGGCAAAAGAATTGAAGCTTGTCAAAGAATCTGACCTTGTACGGTATTGTTGCATGTTGTTAGAGATCCCACCTGTTGGGCCATTTGAGCTGTGATTAATATGATGTGGAAGCATTGTGATATTGGTATAGTGAGTTTGTGTGAAATGAATGTGTTTAACTTGATATATGTTGAGTAACCTTGTGTATTTAAAAGCTATTTTTAACTCTGGAAAGACGTTTAACGGGAACAATAAGGATGTAAGAATGTAACGAGTGTATATCAAGAGCAATGGAGTGAGAGTGAGAATGGAGACACTTGCTTAATTAGCCATTTGATTGCCTCTGTGAGCGTCTTTTGGTGAGGAATCTAAGCTCTAAAATGGGTCAGAATGGGTTTTATTTACTTTTCAAAGGGTTGAAGATTTTGAATTTTGTTTTTAACCGAACTGAAAAAAATTATTATTGTTATTTATTTTATTGTGTTGGATTGATGGGAATTTTGGTGCACTGAAGCAGATATTGGATATAATCTGGGAACTTCGAGATGTCCACCGGAGTACTCGCTGGGACGAGGTGATTCCAGTATCGTTTTCCATGAGTTTCTAGGGTCTTACTTGAGTTTTTACGACATTTTGTGTATCATAACACCTCATGTGCTCTCTATTATATACAGGGTACCATCTCTTTCTATGAACAAATGCAATTTCTTTATATGCTATTTTCTATTCAACACGTTATTACAAATTGTACTTATCTCATTGGCGACTTTTTCGTCACCCAACTGTATCAATCTTGAGTATAGTGGTTTCAAACGATAAAAACTCCATTTAAACTGTCTTTCTGAAGATCTAACAACGTGCACTGCGTCATAAACCAAATCTAACTCTAATAGTGATAACACCATTTCACAAGCGAACTTGAAATCTAGCTCATTTCTAACTAATTCTGGTATCATTTGATATTTCAAAGTCTTTCTATATTCACCTCTTTCTAACCATGCTTTTTCACAAATCTTTAAATCTTTGAATCGTTTACCACCTGATAATAACGTTAGATAGATCTCTGATGTTCTCTCTATCTTCAAATTTGTATCTTGGACGTATTTCATTGCTGGTGGTAATGACTTCATTTCTGTGACTCTAGTTTCTTCATTTTCATTGTTGATTGGATCTAAAATCTCCAATTTTTCATTAATATTGTCATTATCATCGATTATAATCTTCTTTCCACTTATTTCTGTATTAGGGTATGTGAAAGTCTCATATCTTCTCATGAACTCTTCTTTATCATTATGTTCCACTGCAATTCTTAAATAAGTCACGATATTTGCTGAAACGATCCCATTTGGATTTTGTAGTAAATAATGAACCCAAACTGCATTGGATTCAGCAATCACTTGTTTAGAATTAACCAGCGTTCTTAATGGTAACAAAGGTGGATATTTTTCTGTTTGTTTAGATAATAATGTGTCACTGACCAAAGTTTGATGTAAACCTAAGAAATCAATCAATGCAATAGTGTTTCTTCTAATAATGGCACCATCTCTATAATGTATCAGTATTGGAGTTTTATTGAATTTGAAATCTCTATAAGCCATTAATAAAAATAATGAGGATTCTCCCATTGAATGCTTTGAAGAGTTTACTTGCATCTCAAATATCTTCATATACATTGCCCTAGCTAACTCCAGATCACCATCTTTGGCAGCTAATCTCAACATGACTTCAAACGTACGGAATGTTGGTTCCAGTTTCCTATCGTTAATTTCAGTGATAAATTGCCATCCTCTCAATAAATGTTCTTTACTCTTGGAGCATAATTTAGCTAAACAAGTTAATGTGAAAACAGTTGGTTCTAAACCTTCTGATAATAATTCTTGATATAAATCATTTGCTTTCAAAAAATCATTTTTACGGTATGCTAATTCAATCATTGTGTTGTATGTTTGAATATCAGGTTTTGACTTGACTGAACGAAACTTCATCATTTGGAAAACTGATTCTGCTTGTTTATAGTCTCTTAATTCAACACAAAGTCTTAAAACGTTGGTATATATGATGACAGTTGGTTCTAATCCATCTTTATACATTCTATTTAACGTTAGGTTAATTCTATCAATGTTTTTGGATTTGGAATATGCTTTGATTAAGTGCCCATACATGTAGTGATTTATCTCCATATTTTTTTCCACGATTTCATCAAACAACGACTGCACTTTAACGGGTTGGTTATTCTCAGCTAGGTGTTTCATTAAAAAATCATAGATGTTTCTATCATATTGAATTTCACTATTTCGTAACATTTCTTCAATTTGTTGTATGTTTTGAAGTGATATTGATTTTAATGGAATCTGTTTTAGAAACATACTAACATCTTCAGTTGACAAACCAGCGAATCCCTTTTCATTTGAATATAGTTCATTTATAACGTCATTCCAATTTTGATTATCTTTAGAAACTAAACTCTTGACAGAGTCACCTATTCTTTCTAATATACTTGAGGGTATATCGATCCCATTAGCAGGTGTATCGAACAATGCGACTTTTTTGTCGCTTTCTATCAGCAAATTGGGTGTTTTACCATCATCTAACAATTCGGTGTATAAAACATCAACATCTTCTTCATCAGCTTCTTTTTCAAGATCTTTAATTTCAGATTTTACTTCATCTTCATCTTTCTTACTTATCCTCATCCTTAAGTTTCTTGCAAACTCTTGCATCTGGTTGATGTTGGCATCTAGTTCTCTTTCTTTGGCTTTTAATTGGAACTCTTCATATTTTGATTGTTTAACTTGTGCTCTTCTTCTTAATGCAGTATTTGGTCTAGTTTTAGCAGGTATTACCACACTCCGTGCTTGTATTGGTGATTTTACCGTTATACTAAACCGAATGCTCCCAACATGATGGGATACTTCTCTCGAAACGCTCATCAACTCCAGCCAAAAGAATAACGTTTATAAACTAAAATTTATGTGAAGCTCATCGATTACAGTGAAAAATTTAGTAAATCAAGCGCGAAAATTTCTTAAAACAGTTAATCTTATGAGTGAGCATTATGAAGAGAAGAGGCGAGTAGTGACAGATAATGAAGCCTGTGTCTATATGATCAATCACCATTATGTGATCAATCATCGGTTTCATGCTAAAATCACCAATATTTCTCCATTTACTCAATCAAGAATCCAATGAAACAAATCTGAAACGAAATTGTTGCTCTTAACGTTTTAAAAGTGCTTCGAGTTCCAACTTGCATAAATGTTTTTGAGGCTCACATTAGAACAATAAAATCGTACCAAATTGAGGAATTATTGAGATGTTTCATCGTTAATTACTTGCATATGTAGTCACTATTATAAATAAAGCCAGCAATCTCTATAATTTTTGGAGATTCCAGTGATAATGTCCATCAACCTCCAACAGCCAACCTCGCTCTTCAAGACCTAATGGGACAAAAAAGAATAACATTCAATATATCAACATCATTCGAAGTACAGCAGCTACTGGGTGAAGGTGCATACGGTGTTGTCTGTCTAGCACTACATAAACCAACTGGGACCAAAGTTGCTATCAAAAAGATCCAACCATTCGAAAGACCTTTATTTGCAATCAGAACGTTAAGAGAGATTAAACTGTTGAAACATTTTAAACATGAAAATATAATTTCAATCTTTGATATACAAAAACCTAAAAACTTTGATGAATTTAATGAAGTTTATATTATTCAAGAATTAATGCAAACTGATTTACACAGAGCCATTTCATCTCAGAATTTAACTGATGATCATGCTCAATATTTCACGTATCAAATCCTACGTGGTTTGAAAGCTTTACATAGTGCTAATGTCATTCATAGAGATTTAAAACCTTCAAATCTACTACTAAATGCCAATTGTGATTTAAAAATTTGTGATTTTGGGTTAGCTAGGATTGAAGATAAAAATACTTCAAATACTTCACCAGAGACAAAAATATCAATGATGACAGAATACGTTGCCACCAGATGGTATAGAGCTCCTGAAATCATGTTAACATCATCAAAATATACAACTGCTATTGACGTGTGGTCTGTGGGCTGTATATTAGCAGAATTATTGCTAGGACAACCTTTATTTCCTGGTAAAGATTATAGAAATCAACTAATTTTAATTTTCCAAGTACTGGGTTCACCAATAGGTGAAGATTATCAATCAATTTCATCAAGAAGAGCAAGAGAATACATTAGATCTTTACCATTTTATAGAAAAGTTCCATTCGAAAAAATCTTCCCATTTGCTAATCCTGCTGCCTTAGACCTATTAACAAGCATGCTAACATTTGATCCAACAAAGAGAATCACAGTGAATGAGGCACTACAGCATCCATATTTATCAAACTATCATGACCCAAATGATGAACCAGATGCAGCACCAATAAATCAGGATTTTTTCCATTTCGATAAGATAAAAGACCAATTAGGAATTCAAGAACTGAAGAAAATGTTGTATGAAGAAATTGTTTCTAAATGAATACTTTTATAGTTCTTTCTAAAGCATGAATTAATTCTATAATACCAAATAATGTTAATGTTAATACTTATAAATAAATCACTGTAAACTCGACCATTTTTTCCATTTAAAAAAAGAAATACACTATATATAACGCTGAGAGTATCAATAACACAGTCAATTGTCATGAATATCTGTTAATCCAGTACAACCACAACTTTTTAATTCCTTCAACCTTCAAATAATTCATTCATTACGTCATAGAATTTTGTGGAGTTCCATTTTTGTGACAAAAAACTGATTTCAAAAGCAATCTTTCAGATGTCTTCCCAAACGATCAAGAAACTCATCAAAATGACTATTGATAGTAATATAGATGACGAGTAAGTGGATAAATTCTTCAATAAATCATTCCTTGTTTGGATGGAGTTATCTTTATCGATCTGGTTTATCGAGTTTCCTTATCATGACTTCATCCCCATGAAATGATTTCATCAACTTCACAAACTAACAAAAGGATTCAGTGCAATATCCAGAAGAAGATCTCTAAGAAGAGAACAGAGAAGTCTGCTCTCGAATTACAGCTTCCTGTCAGCCAAAATTACAGTCAAGTAAGTGCTATAACATCCCTTATCTATCAGTTTTCTATAATACTAACTTATATTTATCTAGCCACTGGCAACTTCGTGATTTAATCCAGCATTCTTCAACTGACAGAAATGAAATACTATACACTTTTGATGACACTATAAGAGCCACTGACCGAAATACTGATAAAGTATCAACAATTTGCAGATTCGATTTCAATCCTCGTTGTTTTGCTGAAACTAATGGAATCTTTGTTAGTGGAAGTTTAGTTGGTCCAACAAACACTAACACTATCAATATAGTTGGTGGTAACTCCAGCACGACACATGGAATTAATGAATCTGGCTGGAGGGGTTTATTTGCATATTATAATAGAGAAACTCAATCTTCTTCAACTATACGGTTAGGTTCATATATCAATAATAGTGTTTCAGTAGATAAGGTCACAAATAGTCAATATACTTCTTATGTTTGTAATAATGATATGTCTTTATATAATGCAGAAATCAGCAACTCAAGAATTTCTGTTTTGGATTCAATCAGTTTAGACTTCCCATTAAATCACTCAGTTTTATCAGATGATCATAAACATTTAGTTGCAGTTGGTGATTGTTCAAATATTTTCCTATTACATCCAAATCAACAAGATTCGACAAGATTAACAGCTGATAACACAATTGAAACTAATTGTGATTCTGGATTTTCAACTTCTTTTGATAATTCTGGTTTACATTTCGCAACTTGTTTCCAAGATGGTTCTTGTTTGATTTATGATTTGAGAAACTTAAGTAAAGGCCCTATGACCACCATTCATTCAACCAGAAGAAACACTTCAAGTGGTGCTTTCAGATGTGCTAAATACTCAAGAGGCACTGACGATTTACTTTTTTTGAGTGAACATGTTGGTAGAGTTCATGTTGTTGATACCAGAGATTTTTATAATCATCAAGTCATTATGCTACCGATGAATTCTTCATTACCTGGTCCTTCAGGTAGTTTCACATCAATAAATGATTATAACGCTTCGTTTGATCCTACTACCTCATCAACATTTGAACCTAGAATTTTAAATTATAATCATGTTTTAGATTATGAAGAATCATATAATCCTCATCATGGTGGTACTGATATCGGTGGTGGCTTTTATAGCAGAAGTAACTACAATTCAAGAAGTTTGAACAACTTCAACATCCTGTCTGCATTAAGTGATAATTATTCATCAACAAGACCTTCATTACAGCAAGAGAATGGAATAGGATTGCATAGATCTGACTCAAGTTCACTTTCAACAGCAGATAAGTCTTTTACAGATAATGAAATTAGTGGAATTGATTGGTATGAAGATGATTCTGGATCTAATTTAATTATTGGTTGTGATCGTGGTTTAGTCAATTGGGATATTGATTCTTGGAGTAGACGTTCGTTTCCAGCATTTGTTATGGCTTAAATTAGAAGCTGGAGTAATAAAATACACAGAAAGTAAAGAAGTAATTAATTAATGAATACATGAGTTTAAAAAAAACTAATATCAATGAATTAAGATATTATTGTAGTTTTATACAATTAATTGGCAAGGTCCATAAATATGGAATTAGCAAGATAATAATATATAATTTTTTTTTTAATCAATCAACGATGTCATTTGTTTGGTTATCGATTTCTAATTCTTCAATTTTAGGAGTTTCTTCATTTTCATATTCATTCGGATTAATTTTTGAATTATTTTGATTATCATATTGATTTTTAATATCTTTCCAATCTGATTCATTTTCAATAATTGCTTGAACACCAATGACTTCACATTGTTCCAAAATCTCTAAAATTTTTTCAGCTTCAAGGATAGGAATTGCATGGAATACCTTATTAACTTCATCTAATTCACCTGTTTTCAAAGCATCTTGCATCTTAACAGGTAAAGTTTTAAAGATTCTTAATCTTTCTAATTCTTCAGGATCTGTTGAATTTTCATCAGGTAAATTAACAACTAATTCAGTGTTATCATCTAAACTCTTCAATTGAATTTCTTCAACACCTTCACCTTCATCATTACCTTCCGATGCGATAATCTCACAACGTTGTTTAATATGTTGATACGTTCTTTCAATCTCACCTTCAAACGCCTCCAATGCTGGATTTTTAGTCCCATTAAACATCTTAGCTAATAACTGATCCACGATTAAACCAATCTCCGTTGGATGGAAAGCATGTTTGAACTCAATGATATCGTAAATGTATTGTAATAATGTTGACAAGAAGATGATTTGTTTAGTTCGAGTTGTATTGAGTTCTAATTGTGAATCAAATGCTTTCATCAACAAAGAGTCCTTTTGTTGAGGGTTTATTATACGTGTGTTGGATTTTAAGTAGTTTTTGATCTCGGTTATGTCCTTAATAGGCAAATGGGAGTACGCTAATGTTTCTGGGAATAAATCACCAAGTTCTTGTGTTTCAGTTGGTTTAGTGATTGGTACGTTGGTTGAAGTGGTTGATGGATTGGATGTAACGGTGGTAGCATTGGAAGTGGTGACAGCAGTAGGAGTCGAAACAGTTGGAGTAGTGGTGGTTGATGTGGAAGCAACAGGTTTAGTTTGTTGAAGTGCCGCATTTGCAGTACTCTTATTCAAGAATGAACGATCCCATCCAGTATGAATATCATCTGAAGAGATGTGTAATTCACGTTCTTTATATAAAGATTTCAATTTATCTCTATGATTAAATAAAACTTCATCAATTTTCTTTCTATGAGCTAAAATCTCTTTTCTTAAATTAGAGCCATCATTTGGATCCTGTTTGTTTTGTTCTAAATTTTCCTTTAATTGAATGAATAAATCTTCAATCATCTCGTTATGAGTTGGTGCATCTGGTTCAACGCCATTTGGTTTAGATTTGGTGTCGAAATTTTTTTGTAAATATTCTTGAATGTAGCCGTAATCACCTAATTTATCATCATTGACCTCGTTTAATAGTTTATCAACTCTAGTGTTTAATTCTTCGTACATTGGAATTTGGACTTCTAAATTACTTATATCATGATTTCTTTGATCTCTTTTTTGGTGGATATCTTGTTGCTTCCAGCGAATAAAAGAGTTCTTATCGACGTTTGGATGAACTTCGATGTCTGAATCGTCGGATAGTTCAATCTTGTCCCATTTAGAGTAATCAATTGCCATTTTAGTGAATTATTTTTGATAATATTTGACTGTGAAGTGATGAATGTGTGTGGTTTCAACATGTTTTTCCATGGAAATTTCGAGATATATTTTGGTGCGGGCAACATTTGTGATGATGGTCAATTATAGAGAGATTCGGTCCAGTCTATCAAGTTCTCTTCCTCGTTGAGATATTTGTCTCTGTGTATTTCCATTGGTTTGTTTTTAGAGTGAGAATTTTCTGTGTTTGTGGATAGATATAGACTTGTTCCTGGCCATGGACCCAAAGAAATGATTGATTTATAAGTTGTCAATTGCTTGAGCAAAGATGCTTTCAACCCTGGAAATCGAGATATTTGGCCAGTGAATATTATCTTTGGTTGTAGTTCTGATCTTAGATCTATCGACAATTTATTGGAAATGTCATTGATCAATCTCAAAATTGTGTGATTCTCATCATCTTCATTGCTTCCATCTAGTGCATTGAACATGACGTTCTCTATTGCTTCATATCGTAGTCTTTTTGGTATTTCAACTCCTTCAAATGTGAATGTTTCGTCGTGTTCTGAGTTATCTTCATTATCATCTTTTTCAACTCGACAATATCCATTCTGTATTAAAAACCTTTCAATGAACTCAAAATCTAAAGGTATTCCACCAATTTGTCTAAACTTTCTATACAAGTATTGGTGAATCAGCGACCCCGATCTGAGCGTACTTGACGAATACTTGTATAACACTCGTAGATCAAAGACAGGTGTGACTGAACTTGAACTCCATCCTAAATCTACAACTAACCCACAATGAGAACCAGACCCGATACAGCTCATGATTGACTCCTGAACAAACGTTATTGAAACACAATGGAGATTATATAGACAGACTCTAGTAATGATTGCCTTATATGGAATTGAGAGATATAATGGCTCAATAAATGTGATTTTACATCGTTTGGGGTCAATCAGAAGCGACTTTGTGAGGATCTCGTAGATGATCTTCTCAAGTGTGAATTCTAACTCCTTGAGATCGTATTCTGAGGTGGAATAGTTCCAAAGCACTTCATTTTCGAATATTTCTTCATTGTTTATAATTCCAGAAAGATCAAACTGATTCGTAAAACGCTTGAAAATGGGCCTATGATCTCCAGCAAAACCGGCACTGATGGATCTTGAGCCAATTTGGAGCACCACAGTCTGTAAATTCATCTCCAATGGGCTCTGATATCTCCAAATGATGGATTAGAAAGTTGATCATCAATATATAAATTATTGGGCTGGTTTGGAGCGTTTATTAGATCCACTCAATTCTCCTTTCTTTACCTTTAAAGTGGAAAATACAAGTTATAAACGAATAAAGTATATAAATCATGGGTGTTATTGTGTCTCTCCCACTGCAGATGGCAGGGACTTGGGCTGCTTCGTGTTGTGGCTCGCTGTGTTTTTCGCTCTGCTCGAAATCATGCAAATCAATAGGTTCAAGTTTCTCAACAAGATTGAGTTATGCCTTCTTATTCCTCATAAACGCTATAGTGTCATGGATAATGATGTCGGAATTTGCATACAGTAAGCTAGAGCTGCTATATAAGGGCAAATGTAATGGATTAGAGTGTGGGTTTTTCGCCATTCATAAGTTAAATTTCGCATTAGGAATGCTTCATTTGATATTAGCTGGTTTACTGATTGGCGTTCATTCAACTTCAAATCCACGATCAAAGATACAAAATAGCTTCTGGCCTCCTAAACTACTACTATGGTTCTTGTTTATCGTCGTTGCATTTTTAATTCCTGATAAATTCTACATTTTTTGGTCAACTTATGTCTCGGTTTTCAGTGGTGCAATCTTCTTATTCATTGGTTTGATTCTATTAGTAGATTTTGCTCATGAATGGGCTGAAACTTGTATAGAGCACGTTGAAGAAGAAGATGAGAATTCTCCATTGTGGAAAGCTTTTCTAATTGGTGGCACATGTTTGATGTATGTTGGTTCAATAATAATGAGTGTTTTGACATTTGTGTTCTTCTGTGGTGATGGTTGTTCAATGAATCAAGCTTCTGGTATAATCAATGTCATTTTTTCATTCATTATCACAATCGGGTCTGTTAATCCAACAATTCAGGAATATAACCCAAACTGTGGTCTTGCACAATCTGCTGTTGTTTCAGTTTATTGTACTTATCTAACATTATCTGCTGTTGCTTCAGAACCTGATGATAAACAATGTAATCCGTTGATTAGATCCAGAGGCACTAGAACCGCGAGTATCGTCCTTGGTGCTATTTTCACATTTGTCGCTATTGCTTACACCACGACTAGAGCTGCTGCTAATTCTGCATTCAATGGTGGTAATCATGGTGGTGGTTCAATTGCTATTAATTATGAGGATCCTGTTTCCACAAATGACGAACCAAACATCACATCACAACCATCAGCTAGAAATGAAATGAGATTACAAGCCATCAGAGAAGCAGTTGCAGTGGGCACACTACCTGAAAGTGCATTGACTGATCAAAGTTGGTTATATAACGATGACGATGATGATGAAGATGAGGAAAAAGTTTCAACTAAATATAATTACGTGTTATTTCATATTATTTTCTTTTTGGCAACTCAATGGATCGCTATTTTATTAACAATGAATGTCAATCAAAATGATTTTGGTGATTTTGTTCCTGTTGGTAGAACATATTTCTATTCTTGGGTTAAAATAGTAAGTGCTTGGATATGTTATGTTATTTATATTTGGTCTCTTGTTGCTCCAATCCTAATGCCTGAAAGATTTGGTTATTAAATATTTGTGTGTCTTTTGATAACTTCTACAATTAATGATATAAACGACATTTGTGTGTGTTTTGAGTAGCTATACTGAAAACAAGTGTTTCATTGATTATGATTCAGAATCAGTGATACCACCTTCTCCAATGGTGTAGATAGCTTCTGATTCCGGCATATCTGGAGAATCCATTAATTTGGCAACTCTTTCTTCACCTCTTCCTTTTCTAAATTGTAAAAGTTAGTATTTTTTGTTTTGTCTTGATTTTTGAACCAAACATACCTTAAAAGAATTCTGGTAGCACTTGCATGAGCTAAAACATGGCCACCGACACTGTTTTCATAAAAAGTTAGCTCATTATGCACAATGCACAATACTTGATTATCGTTATTTATATACTTACGGTTTTCTACCATCTGCTGATGCAAATAAAGCAGATGCACCAGGATCAGACTGAACTTGATTTGTCATGAAAACAGCAAGATTAAAATCTTCTGCAATTCTATTCAATTTAGCCAAATGTTGGTTCAATTTTTGTTGGCGTTCATTAAGTTCACCTCTACCTGAATACTAAAACGCTGTTAGAAAATCTTATTTGAATCAAAATGAAAAATAACAAACTATTAAAGGTATAGGCTGTCTTACATCAACTCTGAAGTTAGCCATGATGGAGTCAATAACGAGTAATCTATACTGACCAGATGATAATTCTTCCCCTAATTCTTCTAATAATTCCATTTGGTGTTCACTATTTAATGCTCTCGCATAAGTGATATTTTCGAGACATGTATCTGGATCAACACCTTTCTTTTCTGCAATAGATTTTATTCTGCCTACTAGTTAGTTTAAATTCATTTGAATCTAGGCCTTCTTACTTACCTATCTGGACGAAACGTACCTTCAGTATCAATATATGCAGCTTTACCTTCTCCACCACCTAACGACTTAAACATTTAGTTAGTGAAGTTTGACAATTGATGATCGAGATAAAAACACTTACTTTTGGCAACTGTGCGGTAACACATAAGGTATGAGCCAATTGAGTTTTACCACAACGGAATTCACCAAACACTTCAGTGATACTCATTGTCATGATACCACCACCTAAAGTACTGTCTAAACTTTTAGAGCCAGTAGATATACTCATAACGCGAGTTCTAATATCAGCTTGAGTTGTCCCAGAGACAAACCCAACAGTCTACTTACAGGGTTAGTATTGTTCTAAATCCCTTATAAAGATCTACTCTTTAAGTGAGAATGTGTCTCTTACCATCAACTTTCCAGCAGCTTCTTTAATCTTTTCGACTTTGACTTCACTTAGACCTCGAATCTTACAGAGATTTCTTCTAGTTGTGGATAAAACTGTCTGTAAATTTAGTTAAAATTTGCACTCAAATGTCTCTAACAATGCCACTTGTAAGCATTTAGTAATAAATTATTGGTATATCAGCACCTACAGAAACAGTACAAATTCCAGCAGCTTTCAATTTCTGGATGTCACTGGCGTTAACACCTTGAGTTTGTAGTTCATCAATTAGGATGAGGGATGAGTTAGAGTCTTCATTAGTCATTTTACTTAATAGATTTATTGTGTTTCTCAGAATAATTTTCGTAAGAAATTGGTCAGTTTATATACATTTTTAGATTAGCCGCTGTGATGAAAATACATTATCTTATATAACAATTTCTACTATGATGACCTCTCTGGCCGCAATTGTAACAAATAATGTTTCTCTGTTGGTTTCTTTGATTGTGGTTTAGCTGAAACGTTGGCTGGTTCACTGGATGTGGATTCATTGGAATTGGAATGGGAAAATGTGAGTGATAAAGTTGTTGTTGATAGGAATTGTAAGCGTTATTGTAGTTAAGCATCATTGGATTGTGCATGTTGTAAGCTGGAAACGTATTGAGTGGATAGCCATACTGGTTATAAGGTACCGGAACATTGAAATGTTGAATTGGAAATTGTGGATAGTTTTGTGGTATGAAAACTGGTTCATGAAATTGATTCGAATTATGGGAATTGCCATGATAGTCTGATGGGTTTCTGTGATTTGCGCTTTTAGAAGTCTTTCTCTTGTACTGTTGAGTTATATTTGCCTGATTTGAACTCTCTTTGTGTTTTGCTTTTGCTTCTGATTCTGATTCTGGTGGACCTGGTACTTGATAGTTTGTACATTCTGTATGAATATGACCAATCTCTTTGCAAAGGTAACATTGTTTGGCCTTTGAATCTTTTGACTCAGGACAATTAGATGATATGTGTCCTGCTTTTTTACAATTGTAACATAGCTTCTCTTTGAACTCACAATCGTCTGCTTGATGTCCAAGATTACCACAAATGTAACAAGTTTTCTTAAAGACAGATGATATTTTAATATTTCTAGTAGGATAGATATAAGTCCCTGCGCTCGCTTTTCTTTCTTTATTAACCTCTTCAGTTACTTCTTTTTGTGGCTCTTCTTCTTTCAAATCATTTGTATTCAATGTATTTTTTTCAAAATCTTCCCTCATATTATATCAAGATAATGAATGAATGTACTTGGAATCCCAAAAGTTAAAGCTGATTAGGATAATAAATAATTGATATCTGAATCAGATTGAGTTTGATAATGGAAAATAGAGATATGAACTAAACTTAAGTGCAGAAATGCTTCTATTTAAATTAATAACCCTTGTCTTAAATTATGGAAAAAAATCTTCACTTAAGATGTATCTAAATGTAAACTGGCTTAGAGAGTCAGATCTAAGAGATACAAGCCAAGTGTTGTTGAGGATAAACTCCTGACAGTTTGCTGACTCTGGTTTATATGCGCTCGACTACAACTTACCTCGAAAACTATTATGACATCACAGAAAAAGTGTGGAAGAGATTATTTACAGATCTGTACCAAATTTATCTCAACGGGCGAGAAGTTCGGTAACTGGTTTAAGATCTGATTAATGCCGAAATTTTTAAATAACCTTATATAAGAAAATTGTTAATTGTTAATTGTTACTTTGAACACATTTCGGTAAAACTACTACGCCTAATGAAGGTTGACCTGTTACTCTCCAACTAGTACATCGATTTGTTAACATCCAAGATCTCAACTTTATAAGTGTTTCATTAGCTTCTAACTTGGTGCAAACATATAGTTTTTGCTAATATAAAAGAACATCTTCATTGTTCTATGTACCGATATGCTGAAGCTCTTTAATTGATGTATTCTTTGCAGTTTTTAGGGGTAAGTACTAAGTATGGTGTGTCAAACTAAAAACCAAATATTATATATTATATAACCTAAAAGGATCATCTTGCGCTGAACTTAACGCTTGGAGTATCACTCCTTATAAGGGGTTCGGTATTTAAAACGGTACTTACTTTTGTTTCTATAGTTGTTTCACTACATCTTCCCACTATTTTGGCCCAGAAAGGAATAAAAGTGCCTAAGGAATTGTTCCAGAAAGAAAAAATGATTTAAAGTTCCATCATGATCATGATTCTTATGCAAGCTCAAGCCTCATAGTTTATCCGAATATTAATAAGTTACCGATCCCACATCTTGTCAAAGCTCTCTGACGTAGTTTACTGGGAATCACTAAACTCTTGACTCTTGAGTTTCGTGACTTTTTGTTGTGACTTTGACTCCTGCGATTGACTTCGGTAGAATATTTGACTCGGGAATTAGTGATTAGATTTTAAAAATAGAAAGATCTAATGGCAAGACCTATACATCATAGTTATTTCTATTTATAGGTTTACTTCATCATATACAATTAGCTCCAATGACTATTTATTGTTTCTTTTGTTATAATGTGTTGTTTGTTACTTGTACCTGTACTCAACATTTTTCTATAACCAACCAATGATTCTTCAATCAATTTTAACTGATGAATAAATCTTTCTAATAAAGAACAAACTGGCTAAGAATCCAACTGAACCAGTGACTAAGAACGTCAGTAAACTAATTATTATTGAATAACCAACATATAACACAATGGTAACAAATCCTCCTAGTTCAAATTGAGATAAAATAATAGCATGAATAAAAACATAAATGGAACAACCACCACCAATGAAGATTGATCTCCATTGCCATTTGTAGTTTTCAGCACAAACAGTATAATAAGTAGTTAAAACAGTAACTAAAGCAGTTGTGATTATCATCAATAAGAAACAGAAAAATAAAAATCCAAACATGTAGAAGATTCTATTATACCATAACGATGAATAAATGAAATACATCTCAACAGCAATTGATCCAAATGGGAAAATACCTGAACCTAATGCGCTGATGATAGTCTTTAAATAAATAGGTTGAGTTGGAATTTGTCTTGGAATTTGATTAGTTTGAACTGGTTTTGACAATGGTTCTTGTTTAAACGCAATTAATGAGCCAATAATAGAAGATGGTATTGAAATGATAAACCAAATTAGAATAATTGCAAGAAATGTGCCAGCTGGAATAGCACCTGAAGAATTGGCAAAGATCAAAAAGAAATTCAAGAATG
The DNA here is from genome assembly GCA_003708145.3 of Phaffomyces orbus. Lineage (NCBI taxonomy): Eukaryota > Fungi > Ascomycota > Saccharomycetes > Phaffomycetales > Phaffomycetaceae > Phaffomyces > Phaffomyces orbus. The sequence goes on from PPNK03000011.1 coordinate 23,103, forward strand.
TAAATGATAACAAAATGGAACCTGGAACTAATAAGGGAGATAAAATCATATTAATTTTCCAATCTTCACCTCCAAAGAACTTATAAATTGAACCAGACACATAAGAACCAACAATACCAAATAATGCATATAAAATAAACATAACTGTTGATAAAGAACCTCTATTCGACGGAGATAACAATCCTAAAAGAGCAAACCCAATGGTGAACAAAACCATCAGTAAGATTTGAGTACCACTACCAACAAATACTGATAGAAATTGTAAAAGCTTTGGAGCCCTGAAAACATCACCATGAACTAGTTTCCATCCTGATTCATCTTGTGAATCATCATCTAAGCTGAGTTCATTATATCTATTGATATCAGATTTTAAAGCTCTGAATAAGATATGTGACATGATCAAAGATAAACAAATAACAATTAGTGAGAAATTGATTAACGAAAACCATTGAATTTTTGGATCATAAACATGTAAATACTTATCCCATCTAGTTGCCCATAAAGTATCAGATTCAACCCATTTAACGTCATATGTGAAAATAACTGGGGTTTTAGTTCTAGCTGATAAAGTGACAGGAGTATATGATTCTGCGTTACAAGTAGCTTCAGCTCTTGACCAAGAATGTGGTTCAACTGTGACGCCAACCACTCTAAACTCATCCTCTCCGCGTTTGTGATATTCAATTTCAATAGAAAAATGGTTATCAAGGTGTGATTTTTTATCAACGGTATCAACATAACCTAATTCAAAGCCAGTACCATAAAAATCGGTGTTAGTTCTTGAATCATGTAGTTTTCTGGCTACTGGCAAACTATCAACTAGCCAATTGTAATAAAACCCATTTCTAATCAATTTATTAATAAACAAAGTATCTTTCTGTGGATATTCTGAGGTACATAATGTTTTACAAGATTCATCTTCCAACATTTTTAATTCAAATGGAGAGTTATAAATTCTATCACCAAAGATAATTGAACCTAATGATTCTGGCTGTTTGTCTAAACGCTCAGGTTGACAGAAATGTAATCTGTTATAGTAGTAATCAAATGAGTAGACATAGTCTTCTTTACCCTTTTCATGAGCGACACTTGGAGTGATATGATTAACGAGTAGTGGAACATTATCACCTTTCTTGTATGAGGTTGGTGCAGTACCTGGAATGTAGAACGCTTGAGCAGTAACACTAAACAAAGTGAGCCCAATCAAAAACTGACTGGCTAATAGCATTATTTAGTTTGATTGAAGCAAACAAAAAGAGTATCAAATCAACTAAAGAATAAACTGATTGATTATTTCATCTTGATCTCATCAAACACGCAAAAATAATTTCGATTCTACTGTAAATTCCGCGAAACCCGAGGAATAATATTTGTCGGTAGTTCGGTTCCAAGATGTTGCGGTTTATCTACAATTTCTGACATTTTTTTTCTGAACAATCAACAGTCTCTAATATCTATAGTGATCTTATAATCGTTAAAGCGAAAACACCTTTCAAAACCAATGGATACAGCTTTGGACCAGAATAATATACTGTTCTACCTTAGGGCAGGAAAGGACATTGGCCCTTTGCTAGAACAAACTGAAACACCTGGAGAATTGGGTTCAAAAAAATCATCATTTGAGTGTAAACAAATGATAGTGTCTGCTTTTGCTCCACAAGTTCCAATATCTTGCTCTGATGAGGTTGACAAAATTGCAGAATCTTTTGGTTTTCATTCTTTTTTTCATTTATTTAAACCATTTGGTGATAGAATTGTTCATAAATTTCAAATCAAAGATTCGCAACTGATATCAAGAACCGCAGATGATTTCTCATTAAAATTCACAAGACCATTAGATCATATATTGAGTATTCAACAAAGTGAAAATCAAAGAGCTGGTACTGCTCAAATACTTAATCAGAAATCGTTAGAAGTTTTGATGGAGGAATATATTCAAAACGTTGAAGATGCAATTAAGAAACTCTCAAATGATGATTTACTAGATAATAAGAAAGCTGAGTTGTTACTACGTAATTCCATATATTCAAAGTACTTTTCAAAATTTTTAGCAAGTTCCAATATAACTTCGTTTGAATATATGAATCATCCAGTTGCATCTTTATTAATCATATCTGCTAATGAAACTTATGAACGAGCAAGAACCTTATTAATTGGTTTAAAGAATAACACACTTCCTGAATACCTTAATTTCAATGACATTTTACCAATATTCATTATTATCCATGATGATAAAGATGATGAGCAAATACAAAGGTCTATCCAGTTAAAAGAACAAATCAAAAGACAACTATACATTGATGGATTTATACTACCGTTCTCAATGAATAAAGAGCAACCTTCATCAAGATTAAAACCACCCGTGCTGTTACTTTCTGTTGAAGAGGAATTGCAAGAAATTCATTTCTCATCCAATCAACAACCAGAGCTACCAAATGTAAATTGTGTTTCAATTTCAACATTATTGAAAGAAATCATTCAAAAAAAGATAATACCGTTCATGGAACAAAAAATTGCAACCTGGGACGAACAAGTGATAGTCCCAAGAAAGAGTATTACTGGGAGATTGTTCAACGTATCTAAAAGATATTTTGGTGGTGGTTCAACTAAAAATCAAAGCACAAATGAAAAGCAGAGTAACTATAATGCTGAGAAGGGGTTCTATATTAATCAATCAACTGAGGCCATAACCAGAAAACTAGCAGATTGGTCATTTATGTTGAGGGATTATAAATATGCATATACTACATACGAGATTTCAAAAAAAGATTTCTTATCAGATAAAGCATGGAGTTATTTAGCATCCACCCAAGAAATGGCAGCAATATCCTTATTAATGGGTGCCACGAATATAACTTCAAAATTAAGGAATGACACAATTGACCCTTTACTAGATTCTGCAAATTATACTTATTTAGCTAGATGTGGCTTAAAGACATATGCTTTAAGATCAATACTGATGGTGGCAGAATTATTCTGTACTTTACGTGATGGATGGGAAAGTTCACCTGCTGCTTTGAAATGGATAAACAAAGCATTAGAGGATAAAATCATTGGAAACATAGGAAAATCATTATTATACCAAAGAATCTCATATATCTACACATTATACTTATCTAGTCAAGCGAAAATAATAATGTCTAAAAAGCTGATCAAAGATACACCAGAAATCGAAGATGAACTTAATTTAATGCATAAACTAGAAATCCCAAATATGGCCATTATCGGTTTGACAAGATCCAGAAAAGCAGCTCTCTGGAGTCTTCTTGCTGCAAAAGACTGGGACTCCGAATCTCATCCAATTCAAGTAAAATTATGTTTAGAAAGTACAACTTCAGTTTATAATGAGTCAATATCGTTTGTTAAGAATGAAAACGGTCTATATCAAAAATTATTAAAAAGATCTAACGGGCATTCCAAATCTCAAGTTGCCTAATCCCTGGTAATATCTTCATGAAAGCATAATAAATACAAATTACAATCAATAAACACACTGTAATAAACTCGAAAACAATGCACTAAAACTTTCTAACAAGTTACGCCTGATGAAAAAAGTAAATGGACCTAAGGAAATTTTCAATTTTTAGATTTGATGATCTAAGATTCTAATCATCTTTAATAGTTAAGAGTTCTCGAATAGGTCTACAATGATCAAAACTCAACAACTTTCATGAAATTTCTTCCAAGTCCCAACACAATATCTTATGAGATACTCTGTTCAGGAATCACTGTTCAGGAATCAGTAGTCTGGGCAGTAGGTGGGGATTTTTACCAGTAAAGATTAAAGTTTCTGAACTCAATGCCCCATGATGAAATAGCCAATGATATTCATTTACGACGATCGAGAATCGGAGAATAGGATAATCTTTTTGTTTTTCCTTTCCGGATTCTCTGTTCTAAACAGTACACTGTACAGATTTCAACTTCAAACTTCAGAGTTCAGACCTGTTCTTATCCAGATCTTGTCTTAGATTGAAGTAGCTTCGATGTAAACATTAATGTTCCTTTCCTATACAAAACATATTTTTTTTTTCTAAGCCTTATTGTTTGACAAATTCGAAAAGACAATTAAAGATCAATGACAGGAATTTATTCCGAAATAATTTTCCGATGCCATTAACAACAGGCCAGTTTTTGACTAAAGACAAGCTTTCTAAATTTCTAACTCAACCTCCTTTAAAAACAACTTTGGTCATCTGAAGGTGTAAGAACTATAATCTAGGTCCTGGACGCTCCCAAGCGTTCGTTCAAAATATTTTTCAAGTATTTTGCGAACCAGTTGTAGAGAGACAATAAATAAAGTAGCTTGATCAATCAAACAATTAAACCATTCGTCGCCTGACTTCTGAAGGGGGTTCAAAGTTCACGAATCACGATTCACGCCCCGTAATTTTTAAGCATTTCTTTTTGATATGCTCTAGATTTTGTGGGGACTCCATTTCAAATTTGATCTGTCGAGGATATGCAAAGTTCGAACTTCAAGCCGCACACTCATAATCAGTTACTCTAACCCTGGACACCATATAACTCTCAAATCTCCGTTCTACGTGATAAAGAATGTATTCAGCTTACCGTCTATTTTGCACCAGTACTCTTCAAATAAATAGTGGTTTTTACTTTCACTACAATTAGTAGAAAAAAACCCAAGAAAATTGTCCGGAATTTTCAAACTTCAAGCCTAAATGTTTTTTTTTTCCTTTCTGCATAAATCTGCACAAAACCGGAAGAAATTTTGAAAAGTTTTTCCTACCATATGGGGTGCATCTCGTTTTAAGAACTGTTATTGGTTGGTCGTTGATGAATGTGCCTTTCTTTGGGGTAATTCATGCCTCTCCCATGCTGGATTGTAGTGCACTGTACATTCTGGAGTCTGTAATGCATATTTCTCCGGATTTCTCCAGTAAATCTGCGATACTCAAAAAACTATATAAATCACAATATTTTCCCCCAATTGTGTGATTTAGGTCTCTTAGATCTCTAAAGTCAATATTACTACTTTTTAACATATCATCATGGGTATTTCTAAAAGTAAATTAGTGAAAATATTCTTCAAGCCTGAAGAAAAAACAGAAGGTTCAACTGGGATGGCCATCTTTGTTGGTTTATTTGCTGCTCTTGGTGGTTTACTATATGGTTACGACACAGGTACTATATCAGGTATCATGGCTATGAACTACGTTCTGAAAACTTTCCCAGAAGATGATCCAGGTGTCAACGGTAACCCAGGAGTCTTTTCTTCCTCTGAACATTCTTTAATTGTATCTATCTTATCTGCTGGTACTTTCTTTGGTTCTTTAATCGCCCCAATGCTTAATGACAAAATTGGTCGTCGTCCTACTCTGATCTTCTCAGTTGCTGTTGTTTTTAACATTGGTATTATCCTACAAACTGCTTCTACTGGTATTAACTTATTAGTTGCTGGTAGAGCTATTGCTGGTCTAGGAGTTGGTATGATTTCTTCTTGTGTTCCCTTATATCAAGCAGAAACCACCCCAAAATGGATTAGAGGTGCTGTTACTTCTATTTACCAATTCGCTATCACCATTGGTCTATTAGTTGCTGCTTGTGTTATCCAAGGTACTCACAACATTGATAACGCTAATTCATACAGAGTTCCAATTGCTCTCCAGTTTGCTTGGTCTACAATCTTAGCTGTTGGTATGTTCTTCTTACCAGAGACTCCAAGATTCTTCGTCCACAAAGGTAGACACGATGATGCTATGAAATCATTGGCCTTTTTAAGAAGACTACCAATTGACCATCCAGCTTTAGTTGATGAATTAGGTGAAATCACCGCTAACTACGAATTCGAAAAATCATTTGGTTCATCAGGTTGGTTAGACTGTTTTTCTCCAAAAAATAAACAGTTGAAGAAACTTATCACAGGTACTGGTTTACAAGCTTTCCAACAATTGACTGGTATTAATTTCATCTTCTATTATGGTACCACTTTCTTCAAAAACTCAGGTATCTCTAATTCATTTTTGATTTCTTTGGCCACAAATATTGTTAACGTTGGTTCTACTGTTCCAGGTGTTTTACTAGTTGAATTACTTGGTCGTCGTACCTTATTACTAAGTGGTGCTGTTGGTATGTCTGTCTCAGAACTATTAGTTGCTATCATTGGTACTGCAAAACCTGATTCAGAGGCTGCGAACAAATGTTTGATTGCATTCGTATGTATTTTTATTGCGTTCTTCGCTTCTACTTGGGGTCCAATTTGTTGGGTTGTTACTGGTGAAATTTTCCCATTGAGAACTAGGGCCAAGTCTATTGCTATGTCTGCTGCTTCAAATTGGGTTTGGAATTTTGCAATCTCTTACGCTACTCCATACTTAGTTGATGATGCTCCAGATTCTGCTAGATTGGGTTCAAAAGTTTTCTTCATCTGGGGTGGTTGTAACTTCTTGTGTTTCTTCTTTGCTTACTACTTTGTCTATGAAACCAAAGGTTTAGCATTGGAACAAATTGATGAATTATACGAAACTGCTCAAAATGCTTGGTCCACTCGTGGTTTCATTCCATCTGATCACAACTTCTCAAGAAAAGTTGCTGGTGACGAAGTCTTTGACAACAAAGCTGGTGAAACTAGAGTTGAAGGTTTGTTTGAAAAATCCTCAGGTGAGAACAGTGCTTAGATCGATCATTTCCATCGGTTAGTTTTTAGTTATTAATGTAATGTCTTTATATCATGAGATTTATCGTAACTTTAGTACTTATAGTAGCATCACTCGCATGATTTTACTTATTGCTGAAATTACATCAAATTGATATCCTACTAAAAATACATATATACAAGTATAAATGTGTATATGATTCATGGACAATAGCAAAAATGAAATAAACTGAAAAAAAGACAAAACATTAATAAACGAACAAAACAAATCAAAAATCTAAAGCAATAAATAAAAAATATGACTCACAACATAAGTTCAAGGTCTTTTCGCTTGTTCAAATATGTTTGAACAAATCTTCAGGAGGGACAGTATCTAACATCTCAGTTTCAATAACTCTTGGTTCTAAAGGAGTGTAATCGTGTTCTCTTTTTTTGTACATGAACGCAGCACCAATTGCGCCTAGTAATCCAACAGTACCAACAGCCAAAGCTAATGCCACTAATGCTATGAATCCACGATCCATTTTACCTGATTTTTCTTTGTCAGAAGTGGGCGAGGGAGAAGAACTTGGTGTAGCTGAAGGTTCATGGTCATCTTGTGAAGAAATTGAACCACTTTGATACAATGATGAAACATCTTTGTTCAAAAAGATAGAATTGACATTTGAAGTACCTGTAGAGTGAGTAGTGATCAAATAAGGAATCCAGGAAGTACCGTTATAGTAAGCAACATTGGTATACCCATAAACTGGTAATTTTAGATTACCAGATGCAAATAGTAAATAATCAGAATCAAAGTAGCTACTGTCACTACCATTAGACCCATATGTGGATAATAATGAAATATCACGAATCAAAGAATCAGATTCAAATGAGGTTAAACTGCTCCATTCAGAACCATCATATCCAGAAATAGAATATTCATTTGCAACGATGATTCTTCCTGTAGTTGAGTTATCCACAAGGATAAACTTATTAACAGATTGATTGATTGAAACAAAGGCATCTGATTGTTCTGATTGTTCTGCGGAACTGAAATTATATGCGAATAAAGAGAATTGTTCGTTTTCATATCTTAAGTCACCACTTGCAACTAATGTGTTGTTAATGAATCTGATATCAGTAACAGTACCGGTAAATGAATCAATCAAAGACTCCCAGGATGACTCATTCAAATTGTAGAAACATAGTCCTGAACAAGAAATATCACCAGCACCAGTGAATTGACCACCGGCAACTAAATAGGTACTATTGAAAATACCAAATTGACTAACAAAAATTGAAGAACCATTTGATGATAACCCAGCTGGTTGATTCTCTTCAAAAGATGAACTATCCAAATTATAAATTGAAACAGATTCAAGCTCATTCTCATTCTCACTGCTTGATCCAATGAATAACTTATCATTGAATGCTAATAATGATGTGATTGAAGAGTTTGATGCCCAACTTCTATCTAGACCGAAAGTGTTATTACCATTTTCAACAAAAAATAGATTTGAAATACCTGATGAAGTAGCAAATTCACCACCAAACACGGATAATGATCTATTGATAAACAATCCAGCGTAAATAGAACTTTGAACTAAAGCATTATTTGTTAAATTATTGAAGTTTGAGCCATCAGTTAAGAAACCTTCGTTGACAACGGCATCAGACTGAGTTAATGAACCAGCAAATAGTGAGATAGAAGCTTGTGAAGCTGCTGCAGTTGTATCGAACGATAACGAAAGATTATTAGTGAACAAGTTATTTGAAGAAACGTCCCATTTTTCAGATCCAAAGACCCAATATTCAGTTGCTTGAATTGAAATATCTGCAAATGGACCACCATTGATCTCGCTTGGAAAAGAATTCCAAGATAAATTGAAAAAAGCAACTTTATTGAAAGAAGATGACGATGAGTCTTCATGAAGTGCATTGATTTGAGAGTTGCTATTAGTATTATCAAAATCTCCGATCACAATAACACCATCGGTAACAGAGTACAAAGCTGAAACAGCACCATTCAAACCATTATCAACCGATTGAATTTCAGCATCAAGAGCTTCATTATTTGATGTACCTTCTTTGATTGAGATTTGTAAAAAATTATCACCATACTCTTCCGATTGAAAATCACCTGCAACAATAACATTATCACTAAAAGAAGCTAAGAAGACATCAGCATTTCCTGAAAGATCGGCACCCAGAGTATTAATAGTGGTATTACCGATAATAACGGATTCAGTTAAATTAGAAGTATCTAACTTAGTGAAATTGGCTGGGGAGTATTCAAAAATACCATTGATCGAAACACTCCCATTGGTATTAACAAGATCCTCAATTGAGAAAATAGTAACGCCAATTCTATCAGCAACGATTTGAACAGTACCTGAATCAGTAGCTTGAGAATCTAACATCATTTCAACTCTAACAGGACCCTCCAAATTACCATAAAAGACAGAATCATATTTGAGATCAACATTACTTTGATAAATGATATAAGATTCAAGAAGTTCATTAGTTTCTTCATAGATAACAGAAACATTTACGGCACCTCTTTGATCACAAGAATTATCTAACCCACAACCTGGAGTATATAATAAAATAGAATATTCACCAGCATAAGTTATATTTGGATAAAAAATCACACCTGCTTCAGCACCTGAATCAACAGTTATTGTAAGGTAGCCTTGTTGTGTTGTTTCCCAAGATCCAATAAGTGAACTTCTTGAAAACTCTTCAATTGAATCACATCCTGGTTCATTCAGTAGATTGTTGGCATATGTTGAGAAGACTGATTGATATATTTGGAATCCTGACAAACCAATTGAGTCACCATAAGAGTCTAAAGCTTCAAAAATCACAGTATTTACATCAAGAGAATTAACAAAACCAAACTCTTGATAAACTGCACTATAACGAATAGTACCATCACCAAACATAACAGCGGTTGACTCAGCATCTTCAGCAAATTCAGATAAAAATGTACTGTTATATAATGGACACCATGCATCGCAAAACTCCAATTCACCAGTGGATGGATTAATGTAGGTTAAATTCATGATACTGTTGGAAGGACCTGTTATTAATCTGAATAAAGATATTTGAGAATCAATATTTACTGAATTATAAAGTCTAACTTTCGATGGTATCACTATTAATGGTAATACCATATTCAAAGTACCAGCAGTAGCGCCATTGATTATCCATTCTTCACCTTGATCTGGACATGATATTGAGTTTAAATCAGTAGATGAGTCGGAAGATGTGATTGTTGCATATTTCAAACTGACTAATTGTGCACTTTCAATCTGTATAACTGATGTGTTATAGGATCCCAATAATAACTGAGAGAAACCTAATGTATCAAACTGACCACCATATATGATGTTAGACCCAATGCTTATAATGCTATTAATATGAGAATCTTTACCAAATCCTTTGAAAGGGGTGGAGTATAATGTATTCGAAGTCAAATTGTAGATGGCTGCACTTTCAGTGTTGTTATAGGTAAAATCACCACCAAAATAGATTAATTCATTATTATCAAATAAAGCTGTATTAACTCCTGAAATGTTTAAACTCTGAACATCACCACTTGTTGTATTGTAAATTAAAGGACTGGAAGTGTCATATCCTGATATGGATGAAATATCTCCAAGTATAAGAAATTGATTTTCATTTAAAGGTATTATACTTTGAACAGATCCATCTATTTCACCAATTCTGAAGTATTGATTTTCTCCATTAGAATATATAAGGCTATTTTTTTGATTATCTTTGTTTTGATTAGTGAAGTTTGAAGCTCCAATATATGAATATGACGATACAGAATCAAAGTCACCCAAGAAACCAATTTCTTCATTATTTGATGATGCCAGATCTAAGCTAGGTTCGTTTAGTGATTCAAGTCGTATTGGCCACTGCTGTGCGATTATTGGCGCCAGAAGTGAGAGCGAATGTATAATTCTCATTCCTGGATATTATGAATATGTGAGGTTTTGCCTATAGTTAGAATTCAGCTGGTTGTAATTATTTTTGTAGAAGATTCCAATTATTTGTTATGTATTTCCTATCTGAGATTTTGAATTATTGAGTGAATAAAATTACAGATTAATAGTTACGCGAGTTTTTGGATGAGCTGATTAACAAAAGATTGAATGAGTAGAAAATATAATTTTTTTAGGCTGTCAAATGGTTTCTCATACTTTCTTTTAATGTCCATCTATTTTTTTTACTGTTAATTTGTTAGGTGCACATTCTCTGTTTACTTTTTTCCCAATGCGGATTGTTGAAATTTTGTAAGTACAAAAGAATAGTTGAAGGCTCTCTGTCTTCTCTTACTCAATTTCAATGAATCTACATACTTCAATCATAAGAAAACATCATTTGTTAAAATTATTTAGTAGAAATTTCTTCCTCGATTTTATCAACTAAGTCTCTGTATCTTCTTTGAGATTCAGCTTGTTCTAAAAAGATTTGATATTTTACATTTAATAATTTTCTGTCTGGTGAATTTTCTGAAGATGGTTCAACAACTTTACCACCACCTGATAAGCTAGCCATAACATCCCATAACACTTCACTATGAGAGTTATGTTTTTCTAATTTCAGGTTCTTCAATTTAGATTCAACGTCAGGTTGATTTGACTTCTTCGCACCAAATGAAATGGCTTTATGATCTTCCTCCTCTGATTCTTCTTCTGATTCTTCTTTCAATAAATCTCTTCTATTATTCAAAGAAGCAGGAACTGCACTGTTCATTGAAGGGAATGGGAATCCTGCTTGAGTTGAGATAGTTGAGAAATTAGTATGAGAGGCAGTAGCTGATGGGGCAGTGTAAGGAGATGGTAAATCAATTGTATGATGGACAGAAGTTAATGGTTTCAAGTTACCCAACTTCAAAGAAGAAGATCTTGAACGATTGGCGTTCTTTTTCTTGATTGCTTCTTTAGCAGCAACAGCACCTAATAAAGCAGCACCGAAAACAACTGCAGCATCAATGTACCTTGGAATAATAATTGCTAAACCTGTACAATCAGCTAATAGTCTCATCAGTAACCCATTTCTACATTGACCACCAGACATAAAAATGGCAGCTAATTTATGACCTGAAGAAACCATTTTTTCAACGATTTGTCTTGTTTGTTGAGCAATGAATTCACAAGCACCTAAATAAGTGATGGCTAAATCATTAATTGTAGTATCCATTGATTGACCGATAATTGAAGCTTTCATTCTTGGATCAGCAATTGGAGATCTATTACCATGATAATCACCATAGAAGAATAAATGTTTAGCTAACGAAACAACAGATCTTGCACCTCTTTCAGCTGCTAATTGTTCCAATTTAGCATTCAAATAATCGAATTTGGAGACATTAGAAGCATCAGCTAATCTGGCTAATTCAGAATAAGCAGGATGAGTGTTTAAAACATGAGCTAACAAAGCACCAGTACAAGATTGACCACCTTCAGCTAACCAAAATCCCGGAGAAATTGCATCTCTGTAAGGACCCCAAACACCTTCAACAAAAACAGGATCTTTTGATAAAACAATATGACAAGTTGAAGTACCTGCAACTGCAGCTAATCTACCAGAAGCTCTTGCAATACCATGTTCATTTTTATCTTTTTCAACTAAAGCAGCTAGAGGAGTATCAGTCTGAGCCGCAACTGTACCTATCCAACCAGCATAGGCATCAATAACACCTGAACCGACCAAACAATCTCTAGTTAAACCTAATTCATCAGCTGCTTTTGCACTTAAAGGACCAACAACATCACCAGCTGATAGAAATTGACCACCGAGACCAGGAGCACCACCTAATCTTCTGAAATTATCTTCAACTAATTCAGGTAGGTCTAGCTTATTTAATAATTCTTCAGACCAACCATATTTCGAACCTTCAACACCAGGTGGAACAAACCCTTGTTTACAAACAGTGGAATTATAAGATCTTGCCTCAGATCCTGTTGCTTTATGAGTTAAAAAATCAGCTAAATCATAAAATTTAGCGTCTTTGAAAGAATCATTAGGTAAATTGTTTTTCAACCATTTCATCTTTGGTAGTTCCATTTCAATTGACATTGTTCCACCAACGTATTTTAAACATTTATCCCCTGTTGAGTTTATTTCATCAGTTTCTTCAACGGCACGATGATCCATCCAAAGTATTATGTTTTGGTCGTTATTATTGAAATCAGGACCAACACCTAATGGTTCGTCGTTATCTTCTCTTAAGACAGCTAAAGAGCAAGTTGCATCAAATCCGATACCAAGAACTTGTTCAGGTTCAATTTGGGCATCTCTAACGACAGTTTTGACACAATATGAGATAGCATTCCAAATCTCAGTGGTTGATTGAGTTATATAGTTTGGTTTTAGTTCTTGTCTTTGAATTGGTCTTTCAGCTAATGATAAAATTGAACCAGTATTATCTACAAGTGCAGCTCGGGCTGATCCAGTTCCCACATCAACACCAACGTAAAAGATGGAAGTGTCAATTGACCCTGGATTTTGAATATGTTGGATTTGGTTAAGTGTGAGCGATGACCTTGAACGACTTGAGGTTACCATTTTTTATTATCTAATAGAGAGTATTAATTAAAAGAGAAGTAAAGAGACAGGAGCATCTAAATTTATATTTATAGGCTATGCGGTCTGGACACTGTTAGCGATAAGGCAAAAATATCTGAGACTAAATAACCGATGATTGAGTAGAAGGGGAGTTCAATTCCGATAAAGTTTCAGTGACTACCAATGTTCTTATGTCATTGGGCCTAATAGGTATGACATATACGTTGAGAAATATTCTATTGGTAGTTTTATTGAAATATTTGGTCTTTTGGGCATTACATCATTGAACAGGTTGAAGGTTGAAGAGTGCTTAAACTATAGATAGTAACAGAACATTTAAATATTGTGGATGAGATTGATATGATAAATGTTGGCAATGAATGTATTGGCGTCAGTCATGAAACAATTAGTGATTGATACAACTTGATAGCACTGAAACTGAACTGTCAGCGTATATCTTCATGATGTATGGACACTGATCAGTAAACTATGTCGCTAATTTCAACAGGTCCTTCCGGAATTTCCTGCCAAATAAATCCGAAACACGTTCAAAAATTATGGGAAAAGATAAGTCATAATTGAACATGCTTAAAGTTAATCAAACTAAACAGTCATTATATACCATTTCCAGACTATCAAGCCTCCGAATGACACACACAATATTTGGGGATAAAATAGCAGCTGATCTCGATTTCAGAACAGTTACTAAGATAAGTAAAGAAGAGTACAATTTCAAAATTCAAGCTGCATTGAAAGAAAACAAAGAAAATTTACAATCTTTAACCCATGAGGGATCTCAAGTTAAACTAACCTATGATGTTGATGAAAATAGACCAGCACCTCCCTTATCTTCACCTGATTCTAAAATATTCTTTTTTGATATCGATAATTGTTTATATAAAAGATCAACTAGAATTCATGACTATATGCAAATCTACATTTATGAATATTTCAAACAAAATTTAGGTCTAACAACAGAAGACGCACAAAGGTTATGTCTCAAGTATTATCATCAATATGGTCTTGCAATTCAAGGATTAGTAAGATTTCATCAAATTGATGCGCTTGAGTATAATGAAAAAGTTGATGACGCATTACCACTACAAAAGATATTGAAACCAGATCCAAAACTACGTGAATTATTAATAAATTTAAAAGAAAGTGGTAAAGTTGAAAGACTTTGGTTGTTCACAAATGCTTATAAGAATCATGCTAAACGTGTCATTCAACTATTAGGTATTGCTGATTTATTTGATGGTTTAACTTATTGTGATTATTCTGAACCTGAACTAATTTGTAAACCTGATCCTAAAATGTTTTACAAGGCTTTGAAAGAAGCTAATGGCGGTGATCATTTCAAAAATCATTATTTTATCGATGATTCAAATTCAAATATAGTTACTTCAACAGAATTGGGATTTGGAAAATCTTTACATTTCATTGAAAGAGATGAGGATTTGGGACATACACCAGAAAAGGCTGTTTTGATAAGAGATATTTTAGATTTACCAAAAGTTGTTCCTGAGTTATTTTAATATGTTTGTGTTTTTTAATTTTTTATACTGAGAGATAAAATACTAAAATTTTGAGTGGTTTCAAAAATATTTTGATAAAAGAATTCGCATTGACGAATCTGCTTCAATTATATAGATTTTGAAAAGATAGAAATAGAAAAAATATATAGAATAATAACATGACATATTTGTAGTCATGCTTTTTTCAAGATATCTTATTTTCATCATGACACTGTGTAAGATCATTGGTTTTATTTCCTCAATTTCTTCCAGATTGAGATTATCAGGGCTGTCCACTCTCTCTCTCTCTGTGAGTCCTCTTTACGCGCGATTATATATTGAATGGTTGCTAGGTTTGTAAAAATTAATGCCAACACAAAAGAAGCAAAATTCTATTAAAATATAAATAAATCTAATTCTAAAATTCTGTGTTTTTCAGTCTTGATAATAACATCATTATTAATGATTTGATGTACGATTGTCCTACTTTATTATAAGAAATTGGGATTTTATTCTGTAATTGTTGAAGTCTTGATAAAATTTTCTTGATTGTGATGTCTCTCAGTTCATATTCATTTGAATAATTTGAGTCCCTTTTAATTAATGATATCAAAGATTTGAATATTAGTATTAGTTCCTCAAAATATGTAGCAGATTCTTCTGTTTCCTGTTTAATTGCTTTATCTAACTCTTCACTTGATAATAAATCTTTCAAAACTTTTAAAACGCAATCATTAGTGAGGATTGTCAAATCTTTTGAGTCTTGGTAAAATTTTATGCCATCGTGACTGTCTTTTGATAGTAAATATAAGGTGAATTGAGTTCTTAACTGATAGATAACTCGTGATATTGAAAAATCAAGTTTCTCCAAAATTCTATATTTCAAATAATTTAGATCAGTGATATCGTTCCAAACTTCAATAATTTTGAGTAATTCTATATTCTTAGAGGATTCATAGTTCCACCTTATTAATTTCTGTACTATTGAACTAATTGTTTTATTTGAACACTGTGAAAATACTCTTTTATCAATCATTAAAACTCCAATCATTCTTATTAACTGTCTCCATTTAGTCTCATCAAATTCATTATTAGTTAAATCATCGATATACTTGTGTACTCTAAGCAATATCGTCTCTGTATGCTGTAATTTTTCAAAAGAGTTAAACTTCAAATCTTCTTCAATTATCTTATTAAATTGTTTCGACACAGAATTGAGTTTAATTTTATTAACGTCAAACCCAATATGGCTGGCAAATTCTTCCAGGGTTTCATCGGCTTTGAAATCCATTCTTTGTAAGATTTTATAATCTATCACGTTATAAAAGTCGCCTTTAATTAACAAATTATTAGGTCTGGGTATCATTGAAACTTCAAACAAATTATCATCCTCTATATCAGGTTCCACAAATTCGGGTACTCCAAGAACAAAAAAGTCTTCTAATTTCATATTCTTATGTTTAGCTATGACGCTATCAAGATAATCTTTATCTTTTAGAGCTTCCCTGCTTAAGCTATCTTTTATTCTCTTCATCAGTTGATCTTCTTCTTCGAGTTTCTCTTTTGCGCGCTCTCTATCGTCTTTATGCAATTGGTTTAATTTTTTGTAGCTAAGAAGTGTATCCATGTCTTTCATCTTTATAAATGATGGTGGTTTGGAAGGTTTTAATGCTTTACTTATATCAAACTTGGTTGAGAAGCCATCACCATCATCAAAATTTAGTGTTCTTTTAGTTGGGATGCTTTTCTTCGGGAGTGATAGAAAGCTTAGTTCATCATCTGAACTTTCAGACTCTGTCATTTCTTGAGAGTATGTCATATGTTTATACCGCTGACCTCTATAAATGATTGTATTTAATGTTAATCGATTCTCAACGCGTAAATTTTTTTGAAAACACTTTTCCGATGTAACTACAACAAACAACAAAAGATACAAAATTTGTGACACAAAAAAGACAAACAAATGATTTTAATTATTTTTAATTCTTTTAATGCTTCAATGTTCTATCTATTTTGATAAGTCTCTAGTAGGGACTGGTCTTTCTTTTGGCATGACAATTGCACCGTTTTTTTCCTTTAGTCTCCATTGAATTAATTTCAATAACGAATAAACGACGTCTAAGATAGGAGTCTTAACATTATTTTCTCTCGCAATCTTCAAAGCATTACCAAGAATGACTTCTAATTCAATTTGGTTACCTTTACGAACATCAACAACCATGGAAGGAGCATACCAAACACCATCGTCACTTTGAAGCATCATTTGTTTAATTTCTTCATCTAATTCAACCCCATCAGATTTGGCAATTGCATAGATTTCATCCATTGCAGGTAACAATAAAGTATCAGTACTACCAAACTCTTGTAATCTACCAACATCTAAATCGGTGATTGCACCAATTGAATTCAAAACGCCATTGTAAACTAATTTTCTCCATCTTCTATATTTAACATCTTCATCGATATAACAAGTATTTTTATCATTTGAGTATAAACTAACAAATTCATCTCTTTTTTGTCTTTGTAGATCTTCCTCTAAATTAGGATTGGTATAATACCCAATTGCTAAATTATCAGTACCAACATGTTCAATTTTACCAACAAAATTACTTGAACTAATCATTGAGACACCACTTAGCACAATATTTTGAGGAAATCTCTCAAATGCAGTTCTTTCAATACCAATACCATTCTGTAGTAATAAAATAACAGTCTTACCTGGAGTAACTGCATCTTGATAAATATCTTCCACGTTTTGGATATCAGGGATGTTTTTGACGGTAACGACAACGTAATCGAACTCTGTTTGTGATTTAACAGCTTCATCAACTGTTTTGAAGAAATGTTGAGGTCTGAAATCAAAATTACCATAATCAACAGATTCTACTTCATAACCATCCTTGATTACTCTATCATAATCTGATCTGATAATTGTAGAGACTTCCACGTCTGGATGTTGTTGTAAAGTATAAGCAGCAATGACACCAACACCACCTAAACCAACAACAAGGATTTGTTTCTTTCCGCTCATCCTGTAATTGATATCAGTATAAATCTCAAGACAGAAAGGTGGAAACTGCAAAAGATTCTTATAATCGTTGATTTAAGCCGCACCCTCTATCATTCATGTGACTGGAAATTTTACCTGTTGATGATATTAAAGTGCTCTATATCTGTGTATATATATAGGAAGTAATCTTATAAGGTAGCAAGGTATTATAAATGATGGGAGGTTCTCTTTTGAGATGATTCTATGGATTAAAGAAATTGGACAATACAGTAAGTGCTTGAAGAAGTCAATTTCTTCTAATACTTTTCTTTTTTCAAAAATTTATAGAGAAAAATGAGGATACAGTATTAGATCTCATTGATCTGATCCGATAGATTCCAAAGTTTTGAATAGATCGATCAACGTCTATAGGATCTATTTTTTTAACTCATGATGTCCACTAATTAGTATCAATTTCTTCCTATCGACGTCTCTTATACGTATTGCGAAAAAACCAAAAAATTAGTTTGGCGTATATTATGCCATCACTATAAATTAAAAGCGATTCAATATATGATTCATTATATCTGGTCACTAGATTAGCTGTACAGCCCATATTAACTTTTAGCTTATAATAATATTAATGTAATAACTTATAGCATATTTATTAAAATTCACCGCCGGTTTGCGAAAATTTTCATAAGAAAATTATGAGTCTAATTATATTTCAGTTTTGTAAAAATTAAAATATAAAAGCTACTATAATAAATTGATTAAAATTTTCATATTATTATTATTTAACTATATATAATCACCTTATATAATTAATATACATTTATTAACACATATATTATAATTTTTGGTAGTGATTTATTCTAAATATATCTATTAATATTGGTGGTATTTAAATACAAGTTTTCCGGGTTCATTAATGAAATATTTTACAAAAACATCAAAAAATTGTTAGCTAGATAAATATTTACTGTTAGCTGACCATCATTTGTGAGAAGAAGTTTCATAATAAGCAAGCAATTTTGCCCAGGTCTACGCGTATGTGACACTAGTTATTGTATTATTTTTGTTAAGAATTTAGTTCCATAAGTCGAGATTATGATTGGATTGATTTCACTAAATTTATACTACGACTAATTGCAATTAGTGTTGGTAACAATCACGCAAAACATTATTGAATATATATATATATATACTGAAACATATTTAATGTCCTTCTGTTTGAGTGTCCTCTGTATATAAGTTTAAGATTTTCACGAATCATAAATCTGAATCATCAAAATCTGAACCCAGTTCCATGATTTCTAATTCAACTGTACTACTCTTTTTTGCTAACTTTGTTGGTGGAAAAGGAAGATAAGGTCTGTAGAACTTTTTTTTTGTTGGTGATTCTTTAGTAGAGGGGGCTGTTGATAGTTTTAACTGAGTAGTGTCCCCAACAAATGTTGTACCTGATGATTCTAATTTGTTTGGTGATTTATTTCTTGATGAAAAATTCCCTTCTTCATCAAACTCAAGTATTTCATGAAACAGTACAGAGTCTGATTTAGTTAGATTTGTATTTTGATCATCTTTTGCAAAAATTGGTATAGTTTTTTTCACATTTGTCAATTTCAAGTCATCATCTTCTTCATCAGTGAAAACATTTCTTAAAATTTCTTTGTAAGGGCTTAACCTATTATTTGGTATGTGATTTAAGATTTTTTCTGGAGTTGATCTGGTACTTGGAGTTCTATTATAGTTGAAGACAGGAAATGGACTTTTATTGAATGATTTCTGTCTTGATAATATATTAGGAAACACTCTTCTTTGAAGTAACTCTGCTTTAAATTGATCTTGTGGGCTCTGTTCTTGTCTTGATGCTGTTTCTCGTTGAGGTCGATAATTTTCTAAAAAAGGACTAGTTTGTGAAGTTTCATTACTATCATCCACTGACATGTTAATATCAGCAGGGGAAGAGCTTGTATAACCATCGATATCATCATCATCTTCCATAATAATACTACTGAAATCTAATTTTCTCTTAGATGTATCAATATCCATTACATCTCCATCATCAAAACCATGATTTGATTCATCTGTTATTGAACTTGAATTGATGGTAACTGGTGTACTGCTTTCGAATTTATTATTAGAATGATTCCTTATTGGACTTTGTAAATCATAATCTTCTGGTTCACTTTTATCATCAGGATCTGATAAAGCTTGTGATAATGGCAATAATTTCTTTTGAGGTGAATGATTTAGTTTAAATATAATATCATTTTGGTTTGATTTAGAATCTGGCGAGAAGTCAACCTTTTGATATGGTTTCTTTCTCCTTGGTGAAGCTTTAAGTTTGAAAAGACCTGGACTTACTGTCTTTGATTTTGGAGGTGACAATGACGGTATGTATGAATCTAAAGTATTCGATTGAGCAGGTTTCTTTTTTGGTGATTTTTTTGGACTTTTTGTGATCTTTTCACCTTTTGAAATATATGTAATATAAACATCAAACTCTTCACCAATTAGTTCATATGGAACATAAAAAAGTTCACCATTCTTTTTTTTTGGACTCGGTGGTGGTTCTTTGCCAGTGACTGGATCTTTCGGAGGTCTAAAATCAAAGCCTATTGTATATCTTGCAAAAAAATACCTAAAGTTGAATATTTCTAATCCCCCATCATCCTCATTATCTTTAGGACCAACATTTCTTTCCTTTAGATTTTCGAGATCAGCTTTAAATTCATTGGACCCGATAATCATGGATTTGAGTAAATAAGCTTCTGTGATTTTTTCACTGAAGTAGCATCCAATATTTTTTATATTAGGAAAATTTGCTTTCATTACCAAATTATAAAGGTCATTCAGATTAACTTGCTTCAATAAACTTTGATTTTTTTCAAATTCACCAAAATTTGTATCTTTTATTGAAAATCTATATTGTTTTGGCAATAATAATGGGTTGAAATACATACTGATAATATAATCTGGGGGAAAACAATCTAGTGTAATTTGATATTTCCTCTGAAAATAAATAATAGATTTTGCATTTGAAATTTGTAACAATTGTTTCTTAAATTTTTCTAATTGAAACTTTCTTGATTCCCAATTGGAATTTTTACTGGTATAAATGGATCTCAAATCATCAGAAAAATCAGGTAAACTATCATAATCAAAAGTAACCAAATATTGTTTTATATGAGAAGAACCGGATAATGCAATTTGAGATGATTTAATAGGACCCAAAGATATCACACCGTTATTATAATCAGCACCACATAATATAGAAAACAACAACAATCTATACTGATTAAACCCTGTTTTTGATTCAACCTGATCCATTTCAACAGGCGTGCACCATTGTTCATTAGTTGAATGACCTGATGAAGAACTAGCTGGTTTATCATCAACAAATTTTGAAAAATTCTTTAGAACTTTAGTTGCACCAAATATTAGAACATCAGAATCATTAGTTAGCACATAATCTACAACACATTCTCGTTGTAATTTTGCAGCTTCCGCTTCACCTTCAGCTGGTGCTTCAACGTAAGAAATATTCCAAACTTTTAGCAATTTTTTCAATAACGCAACATCTGGTGAATCATGTTCATGAAATTCATCATTTTGAATGATTCTTAGAAACTTATCATACTCTTCATCAAAATTGACTCCTTCTAAGTGATTTTTAACATTATTTTGTAACTCTTTATCTCTTTTATAACTTGGTTTTAATTTCCCATCAAATACAAGAACAAAGCTCACGTTATACGATAGTAAGTACTTGATTTTTGTGAAGAAGTTCAACATAAATTTACCTAATTGATTAGATGATAGTTTTGTACCAGTTATATTACCACCTCGACATTCAAAGATCCATTGGTATGCATCAATAGCTATTTTTATTGGTCTTCCATGTTTTGAGTAGAATGAAGCAGCAAGGATAGGAAATGGAACTCGGTTGCCATATCCAGCCTTGATAATATCCCAGACTGCGGAAACACCCATTTACAAGGACTCAGAGATGATAGTTCAATTGTTTTCAAGATAATTTTGTTTTAGAATAATTTGTGTGGTTCATCTGTATTTGTTTTTGTACAATTTTTTTTTGTTTTGATAAGATTGAAATTTGTCTACATTCAAAAATTTTGATTTAATTCTTTATTAGAGTACGCTGGTTAGGACTTTATCATTTATATAAATTCAACTTCTTGAAGATGGTCTGGATTTGGATTTTTTATTAGAAACCGGCTCATCTTGTAAATCTTCAATTTCTTGAGCTAATTCAGCTTTTCTCTTTTTAGCTATATTGACTTTTGAACTATCAAATTCTTTAACAATGCAACCTAGCAAAGTTATACATCTTCTGTTCAATTCAATTGGACTTCTTGATTGAATGAAGAAATCAAATCTGAATAATGGTGATGATCTGATACTATCTCTCATTCTTTCATATAAATCTGGCCTATCTAATCCGAATTTGAAAAGTTGGACAATTAAATACCTATCTTCTTCTTCAGAGTAAACCCTTTTATTTGAAGATGATGGGGGATATTTCAAAGTTAGATCTTGTAGAGGGTTGGTATATTGAGATAATTTGACTCTTAGTGCTTCTTTTTGCATTTTAGCCTTTCTTATTCTTTCTTCACCTTGTTCAATTGTGGAGATATTTCTTTCATATCCATCTATTTGTTTATAATTTTGCCAAAAGGCTTTAGCATACTCTTTAATTTCTTCAAAAGTTTTATCAGGGAAATCTCTAGCAATTAAATTGATTGAATTTCTACCATATTTAGCACAAGCACTGATAAACGCTTGAAAATCTCTTCTATTAATATTACCGAAACCTTGTTCCATTAGTTCAAGCTTCTCTTTTTCTTCTTCTTCTGTTAATGGTTCAGCATTAGTTATTTCTAGTTGTAATAATTTTTGTTCAGCTTCTCTTTGAGCTAAATCATTATTCGATCCATTAGCTAATTCAACTTGATAATTTATAGATTTTCTATAATAAGCAGTTTCTTTATCTAATAAAATCTGAAGTCTTGCTGGATAAAATTGATGATCATAAATATTTGGTTGCTTTGGAGCTCTTGGGATTTTTCTATCATATGTAGCTCTACCACCAGTATTCAAAACATCTTTATAATACATATCAATAGAATAGTTTTCTTTACGTTCTCTTTTAGATGGATTGAAATATTCAATTGGAATAATTTTAGTATCTGTTGGTTTCTTCTTGAAATCAGTACCATTCCATTCATAAGCTGAATCTGAAGAAAATTTTTGTAAATCATCTAACCCTAATTTTTCATATCTGCTAGCTAATTCTGATGTTCTTTCTTCTGATTTAGCTAATAATGCTTCCAAATCAAATCCATCTTCTTCTTCTGCATCGTTTTTAGAATTAGGTTTGAAAACTTCGGCAGCACCATGTTGAATCATATTTAATAAATCATCTTTTGAATTAGCTTGATTGGTTGGAGCATTACGACCTTGTTGAATGACTAATTGATCTAATCTTAACTTTTGAGTGGCTCTCTCTAAAACTTTTTCTTCAATTGCATTATCAGTAATAAATCTGAAAACCTTAACTTGTTTTGTTTGACCAATTCTATGAGCTCTATCCATAGCTTGTAAATCAGCTTGAGGATTCCAATCAGAGTCAAATAAAACAACAATATCGGCACTAGTTAAATTAATACCTAAACCACCGGCTCTTGTAGTCAATAAGAAGATAAATTTTTCAGAATCTGGTTTATTATATTCATCAATAGCATCAATTCTATCAGAATGATCAGTTTGACCATCAATACGACAATATTGATAATCTCTGAAAACACAATAATCTTCTAAGATATCCAACATTCTTGACATTTGACTGAAAATTAGGACTCTTGAACCTTCTTTTTTGAATTTTTTCAACAACTTATCTAAGATATCCAATTTCTTAGAATTATAAACTAAATGCTCATCAGTTGTATATGGGGGACCTGGTTCAGCACCATCAAATAAATAAGGATGGTTACAACATTTTCTTAGTTGCATAACAATATTCAATAATCTAGTCTTTGATTCACGTTTTCCAGTACCGCTGTTAACAGCATCGATATCTTTTTCAAGAATACTTCTATACCATTTTTTTTGCATCTCTGACATACCAACATAAACATTCGTTTCAATTTTTGGTAATAAAGATCTTTCAACATCGTTTTTGATACGACGTAATAAGAATGGCTTTAGAACTTTATGTAGCTGTTCAACAACTTGATCTTGTTTTGCAGATTCTTGATCTTCTTTTGAAGTATTTGGGTCTGGGGTGTTTTCATTTGAAGCTAAAAACCATTGATCAAAAGTTTCTGAATCTGAAAAGACATCAGGTAAGATGAAATTTAATAAAGCCCATAACTCATGTAAATTGTTTTGTAATGGAGTACCAGTGATTAATAATCTATTTTTTGAATGGAACATACGGATGATTTGTGATAATAAAGACTCTTCATTTTTAATTCTATGAGCTTCATCGATAATAATGTATTCCCAGTTGAACTTCTTAAGTTGAGCCTTTTCACGGATAACGATTTCGTAAGAGGTAATACAGACATCAAAATCACAAGCTAATAAACGATTTTTAATGGTTGTTGCTCTTTCTTCTTTATCACCTTTTAGAATGAAAGTACTGACATCTGGAGTCCATTTAGCAAACTCTCTTGACCAATTATCTAAAGTTGATTTTGGAACAATAACTAAATGTGGGCCATTAATCTTTTTGATATAACGTAAATAACCTAAGAATGAAATAGTTTGTAGAGTTTTACCTAGACCCATTTCATCAGCTAAAATACCAGAGATGTTGTTCTCATGAATAGAGACTAACCAATTTAGACCAGCAATTTGGTAAGGTCTCATTTGACCGTGAATGAAACCTGGACTTTCAGTGAATTCCATGAAAGTATTAGTTTCATTTTCTTCATCTTGAAGTAATTCTGCATCTTCTTCCTTTTCAGTTTTACGTCTTCTGTTGTTTGTTGATTTTTTTTTGGATTTACTTTTAGAATCTCCTTCAATTATATCTAGAACTTTACGGAACCTTGGATCCTTTTCAGCTTTTGTATTAATGAAATGTGAAAACAAACTGGTTAAACCTAATAAATACTTGAACCGTTTAGCAGTTTCTTGAACATTGAAGTTGGACTGATTTGGGTCAACGAAATATTTCTTTTGTTTCTCTGAAAGTGAATCGTACTTGACTTTATATTCATCTTCCTGTTTGATTGATTGTTAGTCTACTGTACATATAATAAAAGTCGCGTCAGTAACGCAATGTTGGATATACGTACATTGACGAGCTCGATACTGTCCTCTCTTGATTCAGCAGTCATGTTTGCAATATTGATCTCTCTTGAATATCAAATAGAAACGAACTGAGCAATCACAAAGCATTGAATATTTTGTTAACGAATTACTTCAAACAAAACACGCTTTTTTTATATGGACAAAAATTCACACAAAAAATTCTGAAAAGTAGCAAAAACTGGCAGAATTTACCCAAATAAACGACGATAAACTTGAATCAGCACTTACTCCACCAAATAAATCACTTAAATGTCTCCAATACCATTTTAAAACACCTTTTTACCTTCAATTTTGGCTAAAATTTAACCATTTACTGATAAATACTAGAAGCCCCGATTAATCTTACATAATCACTCTAACAAATATGACTAAGCCAAATTGATTTTTTGATTTTTATATAATTTCTAATCAGAACTTTCACTTCTCTTCAGTTAAAGAACTAATTTTATTATTGATATAATTATACAAGATGGCCACTGTATCCCCACAGACTGTGCCCATTGGAGGTGCTTTTGAAAATATGCATCTTCAAGAACCAGAACCAGAGCACTGTCCCGGCCCAGAATCAGAAAATGCAGGTAAAGGTGATGCCTGCGAAGGTTGTGCTAATCAAGAAATCTGTGAATCGTTACCCAAAGGTCCTGATCCCGATATCCCTCTTATAAACAAAAGACTAGCTAATATTGACCACAAAATACTGGTTTTATCGGGGAAAGGAGGTGTTGGTAAATCAACATTCACTTCCATGTTATCATGGGCTTTAGCAGCTGATCCAGATTTAGAAGTTGGTGCAATGGATTTAGATATTTGTGGTCCTTCATTGCCTAAAATGTTAGGGGCCCAAGGTGAAAGTATACACAGCTCGAATGCAGGTTGGACTCCAGTTTACGTTAATGATAATTTAGGTATGATGTCGATTGCATTTATGTTACCTACTTCAGATTCTGCAATTATTTGGAGAGGTGCTAAAAAAAACGGTTTAATCAAACAATTTTTAAAAGATGTTGATTGGGGTCGTCTAGATTATTTAATCATAGATACACCTCCAGGAACATCGGATGAACATATTTCAGTGAACACATATTTGAAAGAATCAGGTATTGATGGTGCATTAATAGTGACAACCCCACAAGAAGTTGCATTGTTAGACGTTAGAAAAGAAATCGATTTCTGTAGAAAGGCAGGAATCAAAGTACTAGGACTAGTGGAAAATATGTCTGGTTTTGTTTGTCCTAATTGTAAAGGAGAATCTAAAATTTTCAAACCAACTACTGGTGGTGGTAAGAAATTAGCTCAAGAATTTGGAATTCCTTTTTTGGGAGCAGTTCCACTAGATCCAAGAATTGGTAAAGCTTGTGATTCAGGTGAGAGTTTCTTAGATTTATACCCGGATTCACCTGCCTCAACTGCCATTTTAGACGTTGTCGATGCATTAATCGACTCTTTATGATTTTACTT
The DNA here is from genome assembly GCA_003708145.3 of Phaffomyces orbus. Classification (NCBI taxonomy): domain Eukaryota; kingdom Fungi; phylum Ascomycota; class Saccharomycetes; order Phaffomycetales; family Phaffomycetaceae; genus Phaffomyces; species Phaffomyces orbus. The sequence goes on from PPNK03000011.1 coordinate 49,588, forward strand.
TATTTAACTTTCCGCATATCAAACTTGTTCCAGCATTCTATATAATTGTAATTTTACAATTTTTTATTTATATTTATTAATATTAAAATTTAAATGTTATTGTAATATTTATACACGATATTGTGATCTCTAATCAATCTATTCAAACACCAGTTAGTATTTGTTTGAAATACTCAATTGCAAAATCTTTAGCAAAATATGGAGCATCTTCTCCAAGTGGTAATTTCAAAATTTTTGATTTGTCTAGCTCCATAAATGAAGTACCTTCACATCTTGAAGATTCAATTACTTTAGTTGCAATTTTTTTAGACATTAATCTAACGGCAACTTTAATTTTAAAATTGGATTGTTTAACATTTGGTAAATTTTCAACTAAATATCTTAATGAACTTTCATTATTTGCTTTTATTGCCTGAATGTAATTCTTATAAACTGATAAACCAAGATTCCAACCTCTAATATTATTTTGCTCAGGAAATCTTGTAATGAATGCTTCCAATTGTTTTAATTGTGGTCCGTTATTGATAACTGCAGCTGGTGCAACTTTATTTATTATTGTTTTATGAGCTTCTTCAAAATTCTCTGCGTCTAATAAGAAAGTAGCTTCTTTCCATACATCACCAGTGAATCTATAATAAAGAGCTTTAGATTCAATGATTAATTTGGGGTGAACTTTTAAAATATTTTGAAGATTCTCAACTAAATTTGGAATTTTTGATAATTTTTCAATATTTACTGCAATTAATTTTGAGATTGATAAATTAGCTTGTTCATCATCTGATAAATGTGATAAAACGAAAACACTTTCCTCAAATAATTCATTTGCAGTCAATTCTTCAGCATATGATAATGTAAGTTTATCACCAATAATTGAATTTTGTTCTTTACTACCAAACGATAATTGTTTAGTGGATCTAATTAAGATAGCAAAAATATACCATTGTAAACTATTATCAAACTTATTGTTTTTATTCAGAGAGTTGAATTCTTCAATAGTATCATATTTGTTAGTCTGTTGATTGACAAATAATTTTAATAAGGAGAACTGTGCAACATCTTCTTTTGGAACATCTGATGATGCTTTTGATTCAATGAATGTGATTAATAAATTGGCTAATGATTCATTCAAGTTACCATATGATAATAATAAACCCAATCTTGCCTTCCATGAAAGTCCTGCAAGAACGTTAACTTTGAAATCTGAATGTAACGGAGTGCCTTTTAATAAGTAATAAATCTTCAATAAAAATAATGGGATTGATGATAGTAAAGATCTTGATTCCCAAAATTCTAATTGTTTACCAGCAGCGTATTTAACTTGTCCATCATTAGAGCCTAATAACGTAACTAAGACAGATAAATGTGGGTTTTGTGATTTAATTGCTAGCTTGGCAGCATTTGGAATGTCATTAAGAGCTAATGCTAAGAAAACTTGCTCAAATGCGTCATTACTATTGTTTGATTTAGTATTAATTTCACTTTGAATTTCATTCGTTATCCAATTTGACAAACCTTCACGACGTTTAATATCTAAAACACGAGCAGAAAATTCAGAGGTTTTTATATTTTGAATTTCATTTGATAAATCTTGAGCATCAAAGATAACAGAAGCTAATTTCCAGATTGAATTGACTCTAGATTCTGGATGATTTTGGAAAGCATCTGCAATAAATTTGAAATTCAGTCTAGAATTCAATGAAGTTAAAGGAAACGAATTTCTTCTGGAAACAATTTTAGATTGTTTAGCATGTTCTTTATAAATAGTTGTGAGGAATGTTTTATCATGAGGAGTAAATATTTTAAACGCTTTATTTGTAACTGTATCTGAAGGATCTTTTATAGTTAATCCCTTATCTATAGAAAAATGAACAGTGTTGTAATTTTTGATTGTAATTTCTTTTTTAATGATCGCTTTTTGAGATTTAAGTTTTTCATTAGAATCACCAAACAATAATTTATCGATTTCACTTGCAGAGAATCCTTTTGAAAAAGGAGCATCGTATCTTGTTGTTGACTTTAAATTACCTTCCGCAAATGCTGAATTTTTACTTGCTGATAATTCTAATTGTTGTTCCCAGTCATCAGAAGTCGCTAAGTTCGGTTCATTGTTTAAATAATTGAAGTTTCTTTCATCAATATCAACAGGTTCGAATTGTTTTTCTTCAAAACCAATTAAACTATCTTCATTATCATCTACTAATAATGAATCTTCACTTTCATAATTAAGATCTGATGGAATTACTTCATTCTTTGAAATATTTGCGATAATATCATCGGATAATTCAGCCTCTTCCAGAATATTGTTATGAGGTCTATGTAGTTCAAATGCAACTGGTAAATCATTTTCTTCATCAAGAATGAAACTGCCTGGAATGGTAAAACTAGTTTCATCATTGAATGAATTATCTTGTCTTCTTTTTCTAAAGACAAACGTATCTTCACCTAAACTTTTTGGTTTTGATCTTTTTGAAGGCAATTGAACTTCAGGACTAACTTCTTTCATTGTTTGAGGATTGCTAGATTTTTTATGTTCTTTAATTGGCAATTTTTCATTTTTTGATTTTGTGTCCTCAATATCAACAACCACAAGATCATCATCAACAAGACCCCAAATACTGAAATGTTCAACTTTGAATGTCCATGATCCATTTATTGGATCATATGCAACGAATGGCATATCTTTTTTATCCTTCAGTTTTCTAATAAATAAATGTAATTCAGCATCTTTTGTACTTAAATTGTCTAATACTTGTTTTCCATTTTTACTAATTGGGAAAACCTTTTCAATTGTTATTGTAGCTGGGACATTTAAACCAGTTCCCAGTGGAACGCTACCATTTGGATAAACTTCGACGGTTTTGTTTTTGTTAAATCTGACAATATTGCCAAACAGATTACCACCTAAATCAGACCAAAAGCTTGTTAGATCAACTGGATATTCAAAATGAATGGAACCATATCCTTTTCTACCGATTACAAAATCTGAAACTTCTGATATTTGTCTTAATGAAAGAGAAGATAGTTGTTCAATAGAAGGGGAACACCAGTAATCTTCTTCTTTCAATGCACCTTTTGATGATTCCTCAGGAGTCTCCTCATTGATTTCTTCTGGGGCAGATCCTTGTTCATTATCATTATTGACATTGTTTACTTTTGAAGAACTGTTACTTGTTAAAGAGTCATTTTTAGCTTCCGAATATTCTTTGACTTGAAGAACAGATTCTTCTTCTTTACCTAAAATTCTTATCTTTTGAGCACCGCCAGATTCACCAAAGATCTTCAATCTTCTAGCTTCCGTTCTGCTTGGATCCACTTCTAGTTTCAAGAAATCACTTCCAGATGATGCTTGAGATGCTCTGCCATTTGATGAGGTAAATGAAGAGCCAAATGATCTAAAAGTTCTTTTAGGAGCTGATGCTTTTGTTAGAACTCTTTCTGGAGCTAATGCGGATCTAATTAAATCTCTTTTTGGAGAGAATAAACCTTCTGAGCTGTATTCATTTTCTGGTTTCAAAGAGTTGAATCTTGTTGAGAATCTTTCTAGAAGTGATGATCTCGCATTAATCGATTGAGGTTGTTGATTTGCAGTTGAGAAACTTCTTTTTCTTGCGACACTATTGGATACTTTATTAGTCTTTACTGAATCAGTTAAAGATTTTGGTAAATCTTTCATACTGTATTGTTTAGCAATTGTTGTGTTATTGACTCCTAAAGAGTTGTTACCAAATAACCCAGTTGATGGTTGAGAGGCGGTGGCAGAATTACCAAATAATGATGGATTTGATGCAGAAGGTGCTCCGAATAATTTACCAGCAGCTGTATTTGTAGTTGAGTTACCGAATAGACCAGTTGGTGTGGCAGAAGCTTTGTTTCCAAATAAACCACCTGATGTGTTGGTATTGGCTGTATTGTTACCAAATAAACCACTTGATGTATTGGTAGTGGTATTGTTGTTACCAAATGAGACACCAGTAGCATTAGTAGCTGTATTGTTATTACCAAATAAACCACCAGTGGTTGTAGAATTAGTGTTTGAATTGTTATTACCAAATAGACCACCAGTTGAACTAGCTTGTGTATTAGAATTACCGAATAAGCCTCCAGTCGAATTATTGGTCTGGGGATTGGAGTTATTACCAAATAAACCAGTAGATTGTGAAGATGTGTTATTGTTTGAAGAAAAGCCACCTAGTGTAGGAGCAGCCGGTTTAACACCAAATAAACCACCAGAGCTAGCCCCATTAGTGGAGAATGCATTTCCAGATCCAGTATTGGAACCAAACATGATTTATTAAAGTTTTTCAGTCTTGAACAAGTTCCAAACGCCCTAAAGGATATTCTGTAATTGTGAGGAGTGAAAGACCGTTTATGAGCTCAAATGAGAGTGATTCTTGAAAAGAAGTGAATATAAAACTCTTTTTGTCCTGAGTTTTTAACAGATTCGTTAAGATCAATTAAAAGTAAACAAAACTTTTTTGTCTTTTTCCCAGTAAAAAATTCATTCGGTCCACCAATTCCGGGCAAGTTTTTAGTGAAGGTTTGGAAAGTTGTTTAAGCAGAGAGAAGTGTGGAGATTTAGTGGGAGAAGCTTGAAGGGTAAAACGTTGTTCTAGTCCCGTCATGTTATTAAGTTAAAGTGGCATTTGATGAATTAATTAGACGTATAGAACTACGAAATACAATACTAGAAGTAATTCTTCAAATTTCTAATAATAAGTAATAACACCAGTATTAAGCTACTAGAGGCCAATCCTTTGAGTAAACTACTAACCAAGGACCAAAACATAAACACTCTACATCATTACAACACCATGTCTTTCCAAAATGTCCTTCATATAATTTCCTAATCTGGATCGATGAGGTTACCCTCCAAAAACATTTCTTATTTTTTTTTTTTTACAAATTTTTTTAAGTACAAAAGAAGACGTTATCAATACAGACAGTCAATCCAGAATACAATCATAACTCACCATGGATATCTCGAAACCTGTTGGTTCAGATATCACTTCTGTAGAGTTCAGTTTTTTGTCTTTTGAGGAAATCAGAAAGCTTTCTGCAAAGCAAGTTACCAACCCTGCTGTCTTTGATAATTTAGGCCATCCTCTATCTGGTGGTTTATATGATTTGTCTTTAGGTGCCTTCCTTAAACATCAATGTTCCACATGTGGGTTAGGTGATAAGTTCTGTCCTGGCCATTTCGGTCATGTTGAACTACCAATACCCGCATATAATCCTTTGTTCTTCAATCAGTTATATATCTTCCTTAGATCAACATGTTTATACTGTACTAAATTCAAAGTTTCAAGTTTAGAAGTTCATCTTTTCAGTATGAAATTGAAATTAATTCAACATGGTCTATTAGCAGAATCAGATAAACTAGCTGACATTGGATTAACTGGTGCTGAAGATTTAGAAGATATTGAATCTGGTGCTTTTTCTTCTTCAACTGAAGAAGCTTTAAAACAAAATAGACAGTTATTTGTTGATACTGCTATTGCCGCCGCCTTGAGTGAAGGTAGAACTTCATCTAGAGGTGTTCAAACTGCTTCAGTTTTGGAAGAACGTAAAATTGTTATTGCTGAATTTTATGCTAAATTACTTTCAAGAAAGAAATGTGAAAACTGTAAAATGATTTCACCAAAATTCAGAAAAGATGGGTTCACTAAACTTTTTGAACTTCCACCTTCTCCAAAAGATGTTCTTAATAACACCTCTATCGGGAGACATCGTTTTGGTGCTGATCAATCTCAATCTCCATCTGATTCACAAATCAACACTTCCAAATTCGTTTTGAGTACTGAAGTTAAAAGTGTTATGAATGAATTATTTAGGCAAGAAAAGGAAATAATGTCCTATTTATTCCATTCAAGACCTAATTCCAAAGAAAAAATCTCTGGAGACATTTTCTTTATCCGAGCTGTTGTCGTTCCACCAACTAGATTTAGATTACCAACTAAGTTGGGTGAAGCTATCCATGAAAATCCACAAAATGAAGTTTTATCAAACATTTTAACTACTTCATTATTAATCAGAGATTTAAATTTACAAATAACAAGTGTTGATAAAGATAAATTAACCGTTGAAGAAAGAAAAACTATTTTTAATAGATTAATGAATGCTTTTGTTACTTTACAAAATTTTGTTAACGGTTTCATTGATTCAACTAAAAATCAGAATAATACTGCTGGTAAAGAACCAATTCCAGGGATCAAACAAACTTTAGAAAAGAAAGAAGGTTTATTTAGAAAACATATGATGGGTAAGCGTGTTAATTTTGCTGCTCGTTCAGTCATTTCTCCTGATCCAAATATTGAAACCAATCAAATTGGTATTCCACCAGTTTTTGCTGTTAAACTGACATACCCAGAACCTGTCACTGCTCATAATGTTGCTGAGTTACGTCAAGCTGTTATCAATGGTCCAGATAAATGGCCAGGTGCTATCCAAGTTCAAAATGAAGATGGTTCTTTACAATCTTTGATTGGTCTAAGCTTAGATGAAAGAAAGGCCATTGCAAATCAATTATTAACTCCAACAGGTAACACTTCTCATGTTATAAACAAAAAAGTTCATCGTCATATCAAAAACAATGATGTTGTTTTAATGAATCGTCAACCTACTCTACATAAAGCTTCTATGATGGGTCATAAAGTTAAAGTTCTACCAGGTGAAAAAACATTAAGATTACATTATGCTAATACTAATGCTTATAACGCTGATTTTGATGGTGATGAAATGAATATGCATTTCCCACAAGATGAAAATGCAAAATCTGAAGCATTACATTTAGCCAACACTGATTCTCAATATTTAACACCAACTTCAGGTTCTCCATTAAGAGGTTTGATTCAAGATCATATTTCTGCTGGTGTATGGATCACTAATAAAGACTCTTTTTTCAAAAGAGAACAATATCAACAATATGTTTATGGTTGTGTGCGTCCTGAAGATGGTCATGCAACAAGATCAAAATTAGTCACTCTACCTCCAACCATTTATAAACCAGTTCCATTATGGACTGGTAAACAAATTATCAGTACTGTTCTGTTGAATATTACTCCTTCAGATATGCCAGGTATCAATTTATTAAGTAAAAATAAAATTAAAAATGAATACTGGGGTAAAGGTTCTGAAGAAAATGCCGTTTTATTTAGAAATGGTGAACTATTATGTGGTATTTTAGATAAATCACAATATGGTTCTGCCGAATATGGTATTGTCCATTCTCTACATGAAGTTTATGGCCCAACTATTGCTGGTAAAGCTCTGTCTGTTCTAGGTAGATTATTCACAAATTTTATCCAAAATACTGCTTTCACTTGTGGTATGGATGATTTACGTTTAACTGAAGAAGGTAACCAATGGAGAAATGATATATTAAAGACATCTGTTGATGTCGGTCGTATTGCAGCTGCTGAAGTTACTAATCTGGAAAGTGATATCAAAGCTGATGATGCTGAATTTTTGAGACGTTTAGAAGAAGTTTATCGTAGTTCAGATAAATCAGGTATTTTAGATGCTATTACTCAATCTAAAGTCAATGCTATAACATCGCAAGTTGTTGCTAAGTGTGTTCCAGATGGTACTATGAAAAGATTCCCATACAATTCTATGCAAGCAATGGCCTTATCAGGTGCTAAAGGTTCAAATGTCAACGTTTCCCAAATTATGTGTTTACTAGGGCAACAAGCTTTAGAAGGTAGACGTGTTCCTACCATGGTTAGTGGTAAAACTTTACCTTCTTTCAAACCTTATGAAACTGATGCTAGAGCTGGTGGTTATATTAAAGGTCGTTTCTACTCTGGTATTAGACCTCAAGAGTATTACTTCCATTGTATGGCTGGTCGTGAAGGGTTAATTGATACTGCTGTTAAAACTGCAAACTCTGGTTATTTACAACGTTGTTTAACAAAACAATTAGAAGGTGTTCATGTTTCTTATGATAATTCAGTTAGAAATGGTGATGGTGGTTTAGTTCAATTTTTGTATGGTGGTGATGCTATTGATGTTACCAAAGAATCACACATGACTCAATTTAAATTTTGTGTTGATAATTATGATGCTTTATTACAGAAATATGATTTGAGCTCATTAGTTAACCATTTAGATACTGATTCTGCTGTTAAATACACCAAAAAGGTTAAGAAAAATCTAAAGAGAAATAAAGATTTACCAACATATGCTCAATCTACTAAATATGATCCTACTTTATCTATTTATAATCCATCTAAATATTTAGGTTCAGTTTCTGAAACTTTCAGTGCAAAATTAGATGATTTCATTGCCAATAATAAAGAATTATTTGAAAAATCTAAGATTAATGAAAAAAGATTTGCTGTTTTAATGCAATTGAAATATATGCGTTCCTTAATTAATCCAGGTGAAGCTGTTGGTATCATTGCTGCTCAATCTGTTGGTGAACCATCCACTCAAATGACATTAAATACTTTCCATTTTGCTGGTCACGGTGCTGCCAATGTTACTTTAGGTATTCCTCGTATGAGAGAAATCATTATGACTGCTTCTGCTTCTATTAAGACCCCACAAATGACTTTACCTATTAATGATGAAGTTACTGATGATCAAGCCGATGCTTTCTGTCGTTCAGTTGCTAAAGTTAATCTATCAGAATTAGTTGATAACGTTACAGTCACTGAAACGTCAGGAGATGCTAGTGTTGGTAATAAAAAGACTTTTGATGTTGAATTCAAATTTTTCAACTCTAAAGACTATCATCAAGAATACGATGTTTCCAAAGAAAAACTGGTTCAAGTTATGTCTGGTAAATTTATTGGAGATTTAGAATCTGTGATTTCTAAAGCTATTAGTTACAAAAAGTCCAAAAAGAAAGCTGATTCTGAAATTGGTGTTGCAATTCCTCGTGGTCGTCTAGATGAACCTGTTTCTTCTCGTTCTAATGATGATATCGATGCCGATGATGATAAAGAATTATCTAAAGGTAAAGAAGCTGTTTCTTATGATGAACCAGATGAAGATGAAGTTGAAACTATGAGAAAAGCTGAAATATCTTCTGATGAAGATTCTGACTCTGATTCAGATAATGAAGATTTAGAACCAAAAATGAACTCTAATGCTTTGAAACGTGAAGAAGATGTCCGTTATAACAATGTATTTACTTCAAAATTCAGTTTTGATGATAAAGATGGTCAATGGTGTCGTTTCAAATTAGAATTGCCAGCAGGTACTCAAAAATTGCTGATGATTAATATGATTGAAAATATCTGTCGTTCAGTTGTCGTTAAAGAAGTTCCAAAAATTGGTCGTTGTTTACATCCAGAACCAGAAAATGGTAAACGTATCTTAACCACTGAAGGTGTCAATTTCAAAGCTTTATGGGACCAAGAAGATTTCATTGATGTTAATGGTATTACATCAAATGATGTCAGTGCCGTTTTGAAAGTTTATGGTGTTGAAGCTGCTAGAAATACAGTTGTTAATGAAATTCAAAATGTTTTCGGTCGTTATGCTATTACCGTTTCTTCACGTCATTTAGATTTAATTGGTGATATGATGACAAGACAAGGTACTTATTTACCATTCAGTCGTACAGGTATTGATAGTTCTACGTCTTCATTCATGAAGATGTCTTATGAAACCACCTGTCAATTCTTAACAAAGGCTGTTTTAGATAATGATGTTGAAGAATTAGATTCTCCATCATCTCGTTTAGTTATTGGTAAATTGTCAAAAGTTGGTACTGGTAGTTTTGATTTGTTAGCTAAAATGCCTGTAGGCTTATGACTTGAAAAGTTTTGTAAATTAGATGTATAAAGGAGAATAGATAGATGAATATGTAAAAATAATAAATTAAAACAATAAGTATTGTAAGAAAGATAATATACCATTTTATTATACACATGACTACATATTTCTATATTTATAAGTTATGACCACTTTTATAAAAATATACATGAACTAAGATACATAATAGAAAAACATAACAGATGACAATGAAAAAGGTTGAACAATGACTTGTTACCTTATTTTATATCAAAGACAGATTTCAAGTTACGCAACAACAACCAGTCCTCCCTTGAAACCTGGTCTCTGAAAGCTGGATCTTTTAAAGTATCAATAGATCTTCTTGAAATTAATGAATATAACATATCCTTTTCATCAACATGACGACCCCAAATTGGCTGAGCACTTGATGGATTTTCTAAACGAACAGCAACACCTGCATTCGTTTGACCCTTTTTAACAATATCAACTGATTTATGGTTAACTTCTAATGAAACCACTTTACCTAAAACCATAGTCGTTCTAACTTTAGTTTCTGGATCAAGTTTAACAGCACATATTGGAGTACCGATTCTTAAAGTACCTTCAACGACATCAGCACCGATAATCATTGGATTACGTTTATTAATGATTTGAATGGTTTTCAAAACAACAGGGAAAATAGCATATTCTAAGAATTCTTCACGACGTTTTTCCAAAATTTTTTGTTGATATGCTGTGAAGCTATCAAATAAATGATAAATAATATCAGCTTGGAAAATAGTAACACCTTCTTGCTCAGCATAATGTTCAGCTTCTTTATCAACTTTAACATCGAAACATAACATAATGGCAAATTCTGGAGCTTTTTCTAACATAGCTGTGGCTTTAATAACATCACGTTTATAAACTGGACCTAAACCAATAGACATGACAGGAATTTTCATATCTTTTAAGAAATCTAATAAGGCTTCTAAAGAACCTAAAGTTGAAGCTTGGACAACAACACCTTTACCTGAAGCATCAACGGAGTCTAATAAACCAGTTAAATCATCCATAACTTCTTCCATTAAATCTTCTTCATCATCATCTTCACCAACGACTAATAATCTTGAACCTGAGACAGCCTTTTCTAAATCAGGAGCAGAAATTTTAACACCTAAAGCTGCTTTAACTTCTTTATGATGAACGTATTCTGATTTCAAACGTAGTTCTCTTAGTGGTTGTGGAGTCAATAAAGCTCTGATATTTGTCGCTATTGGACCATTCATACCACATAACACTATACGATCACCTTCTCTTAGATAACCATTTGATAAGATAACATCAATGGTGGTACCTAAACCTTCAACGACTTTAACTTCTAAGATGGTAGCTTCAACATGAGATAAGTACATTAATTGTTTTGACATTCTCTTTTGGGTTAATTCTAATAATAACCATAACAAATCTGGAACACCTTCACCTGTAACAGCAGAAGTTGGAACAATTGAAACGTATTTAGACATGTTTGTATTTTGAAAGTATAATTCTGAATTTAAACCTTGTTCAGCTAATGCAACTTTAATTTTGGTATATCTATCTTCAAATTCTTGTTGGACAGCTCTTGGTTGTTTAGAGAATGAGTCTCTGAATGAATTATTTGGAGTTGTTTGCCAATCATATAAACGATCGATTTTGTTTAAAGCAACAATGAATGGGGCTTTTCTTTCTCTTAATAATCTAATTGATTCAATAGTTTGTTGTTCTAAACCATGCATAATATCAATAACCAAAATGGCAATGTTACATAATGAAGAACCTCTTGAACGTAAATTGGAGAAAGATTCGTGCCCTGGAGTATCAATGACTAATAAACCTGGAACATCAAAAGTTTGTTTTTCATATTTAGTCATGACTTCAGTTTTTTGTTTGATAGCATCAATTGGGAAATAAGTAGCACCAATTTGTTGAGTAATACCACCGGCTTCTCCACCTTGAACGTTAGTTTGACGAATTTTATCTAATAATTTAGTTTTACCGGTATCAACATGACCTAAGATACAACAAATTGGAGAACGTAGATCATTTTGTTTTTGTTCTTTTTTAGATGGTTTAGATTGTTTTTTAGAAGATGATTGAGTTGCAGCTAATTGAGCAGCTTTTTCAGCTTCAGCAGCTTTGATTGTAGCTTCTGACTCAGCAGCAGCTTTAGCTTGTTCTTGACTAGCTTTAGCATCTGAACCAATTTCAGCTTCAACTTCATTTTCTTCTTTTCGTCCAGGAGATTCAGTTAATTTTTCTTCTTCAGCAGCTTCTTCATCATCTTCTAAAGCTAAAGCTTCCCAATCATCAATGAAAGCGTCTTCTTCCTCAGCAACCTCTTTAGCAGCAGATTCTTCAGCGGCTTTTTTAGCAGCGGCCTCTTCAGCAACTTTTCTTGGATCTCTCTTCTTCTTATTAGAATAAACGATTCTTTTCTTTGGAGCGTCAGGATCATCATTTTCATTAGATTTAGCTAAACCAGGAACAAAATTATGACCAGAAGCTAATAAAGCAGCACGACGACGTTCAGCTAGCTTTTTTTCTTCTTTTTGTTTCTTTGTCAATAATTTACCTTCAGCTTTCAACTGTTCTTTTTTCAATCTTTCTCTTTCTCTCTTTGCAGCTCTTGCGATTTCTCTTTCAGCTTCTTCAGCAGCTTCTTTTGCAGCAGCTTCTTTTTCTAAACGCTCTTGTTCTAATCTGATACGTTCTTCTTCTTCTTCAGCTTGTTTTTTCAATTCTAATTGACGTTTCAAAGCGGCTAAACCAGCTGGAACTTTTTTCTTTGTAGCAGCAGGTTTTGCAGGTTCTTTGACTTCTGGTTTTGATTCTTCTTCCTTAACAGCTGGTTTTTCTTCAACTGGAGCAGGAGTAGAGTTCGAAGAGTTAGCGTTAGAGCTAGCAGCGGCAGCAGCAGCAGCCTTCTTTTTATCTGCTATTTCCTTCTTACGTTGTTTTTCTCTTTCTTTCTTTTCTCTTTCTTTTTCTTTCTTTGATTTGATAACTGGACCAGTTGAATTTTCTTTAGCAGCAGCTTCTTCAGCAGCTTTGTTTTGCTTCTTTTGTTTATTTTTCTTTATAGCAGACATGAAGTCAAAATCATCTTCAGTTGCTTCAGTTGGACCAGATGGCCCTGATTCAGCTTCTTCAGTTGGTTCAGTAGTGGCAGCCGCACCGAATTCTTCAGCGGCAGGAGTATCGTATTCAATATCGTCTTCCCAATCGCCACCTTTCTTTCCCTTTTTACCTTTCGCCATGATGGAATTTGTGTATAATTGAGCTTGTAGAATTGTTTCTCTATTTAACTAATTTTCATCAAAACTAGTGAAAAATATTTTTTTTTTCGGTGGACACACGCCGCTGAACAAAAAATCAAAGAAAAAATTACTGGAAAGATCATCATTCTGTTGACCAGTGAAGACGTATAAGATTAACCCATCATGTCGACTACAGTGGAGAAGATCAAGAACATTGAGGAGGAAATGGCGCGTACCCAGCGTAACAAGAACACCGAGTTCCATTTGGGTCAACTAAAAGCCAAATTAGCCAAACTGAAAAGAGAATTAATTGCACCAACTGGTTCTGGTGGTGGTGGTGGTGGCCAAGGGTTTGAAGTTGCTAAAACTGGTCAAGCTACCGTGGGGTTTGTTGGGTTTCCATCAGTGGGTAAATCTACTTTGCTATCAAAAATTACTGGTACAGAATCTGAAGCTGCTGCATATGAGTTCACTACGTTAACTACAGTTCCCGGTGTTATCAAATATAAAGGTGCAAAGATTCAAATGTTAGATTTACCGGGGATCATTGAAGGTGCTAAAGATGGTAGAGGTAGAGGTAAACAAGTTATTGCTGTAGCAAGAACTTGTGATATGATTTTCATTGTCTTGGATGTTAATAAACCATTACATCATAAACAAATTATTGAGAAAGAATTAGATGGGTTTGGTATTAGATTGAATCAAGAACCACCAAACATTGTCATTAAAAAGAAAGATAAAGGTGGGTTGAATGTCACTAATACAGTTCCATTAACAAAAATAGATAAAGATGAAATTAGAGCTGTTATGTCAGAATATAGAATAAATTCAGCAGATATTCAAATTAGAATGGATGCCACAGTTGATGATTTGATCGATGCTTTAGAAATCCAACAAAGAAAGTATATTCCTGCAATTTATGTTTTGAACAAAATTGATTCTTTCACAATTGAAGAATTAGATTTGTTGAATAGAGTTCCTAATGCAGTTCCAATTAGTAGTGGAAAAGAATGGAATTTGGATGAATTATTAGAAGTCATGTGGGATAGATTGAGTTTAGTCAGAGTTTATACGAAACCAAAGGGTAAGATGCCAGATTTTTCGGATCCTGTTGTTTTAAGAAATGGTAAATCAACAGTTGAAGATTTTTGTAATTCAATCCATAAAAGTTTAGTTGATGATTTTAGAAATGCAGTTGTTTATGGTACAAGTGTTAAACATCAACCTCAACACGTTGGGTTGACTCATGTTTTAGAAGATGAAGATGTTGTTACAATTTTAAAAAAATAATGAAGAGAAAACTACAAGGCATTTTGTATATTAGTATTAATGAGCATTTTTATAATGATAATTTTATACGATTGTAAAGAATATAGATAAAACATAAATTTTCTTCTTTTATTTTTTATTTTGATAGATTATGGTTTGAAGGAAAACATGATTCACATAACTCTTTTCAATGATCTTGGACTAGATAATTCTGCGTCTTCATGATCAGTTATATCCATTACAGATCTTTTAGTTTTCAGATTTGATGGAGAACCATATTGTTTTCTAGCTTTTAAACTTATATGAAATTTAATTAATTCATTAATATAGAATCCAAATTCATCGAATCCTTTCGCGCTTGACCTAATAGATTTCAAATAATTGAAACTTGAATTAACATCACAATTCATTGAATCTTGGATATAAGCCAAAGCAAAAGTTGACAACAAATTGTCATTACCATTCAGAGAAAATAACAATACACCAGCATGAGGGTCTTTCTTTTGAATATTATGCAATATGAGTAAGAAATCATCTAAACATCTTTGGAAATTGATGTTTGTTATGATTGAATTTGTGATTTGATTATCTGTTAGCATGGATAATTTTGGGGAGAATTTAGAACTAAATTTCATCAATAAATTAGATTCATCTTCTGTTAGTTTAGAGATTTGAAAATTTGGATCAATTGAAACACAACAGAATTTATCATTTGGGACATCTCTTGTATAGTAACAGTTTTTTTCAGATGGCATTACACCTATAATGTATTTGATATTATTTTGTGATAAGAAATCATATTGAGCCATTGAGTTCAAAGGACCAATCCAAACATTTGACGATATTTTCTGTGGGTGCAACTGATCGATTGTGTTTGCTAAAAAATGTCTGTTATGGAATTGATCACCGTTCATAGTAAATTTTTTATTTTAACTGTGTGGGTTCGCCGCGATGAGAAGTTGATTAGTTTTTAATGTGTCAAAAAAGATGAAAATCTTGTGGGATTTACAGAGTAAAGATTGATAGATAGAGTGAAAAGATTGTAACGACTGGTGAAGTGACAATAGAACTGTAGATGTGAAACACAACAAGTTGATGGAAATTTCTAAAGATGAAATTAGTCAATTTTTCGAGATAAATTTATTCTGAAATATTTCAATTTCAGTCTTTGGACTTTAAAAACTTTGAAGGGAAAAAAAAGAATTGAAAAACCGAAAAAAGTGAAAAAAAAAAATTTAAGCGAATTTAATTAGAGAAAATGATGAAATAATGAAATAAGGAATGAAAGAAATGGGGAATGTCTGTATTGGTTAATTGAAGGTAAGTGTGTGTGTGGAATGTGTGCATCACTCAATTGAACCTTCATCTGAAGTTCATTTCATTTCCGGCGTTGTTTCCCGTAACAATTTGGTATAGACACGACTGTGATGAAAAGTACACATTCTCCACTCCCCAAGCGTAACTTTCAGTACTATAAGAAGTTCTCGGAGTTGCTCGGATTTAATAATTTCACGTGAAAATTTCAAGTTTTTGACTTTTTTTTTGACACAAAATTGTTACTTTCCTTGTTTTAAACGAAATAAAATCAGTAATATTTCTCAAAAAATGCTTTTAAACTCGTTTAGATTGGCTTCTCGCCCTTTCAATAAAAGCACAATTGTCTCAGTCTGGAGACAGTTCTCAACAAATTCAATTAAATCTCCATTGCCAAAAAAAACTTTGAATCCTGCTAAATTAGGTCTAGCAATCGGTGCAACATCAAGTTTAATTTTAGCATCTCATTCAAGAATTCTTAACGAAGTTGCAACTGCTTCATTGAAAGTTCCCACCATCGATATCCCACCAGCTAGGAAACCTGTTCACTCAAGATTTGATGGGAAATTACACTATAGACAGTTATCATATGGTTCATTAACCGGTCTATTTTTGGGTGTAGTTATTGGGAAATTATCAAGTGTTTTTGCCTTTGTTACACTATCGGTTGTTCTAGCTATTCAATTCTTACAATCAAGGGGAATTATCAGAATGAATTGGACTTCTTTCATTAAGGTTGGTTCTGATAGAATTGATCTTAGACAATTAATTCTCGAAGATCCAAGTTTCAAAATCAGTTTCGCTTTGACATTCTTGATTGCTGCCTTCAACATCTGATTGAACTCTTCCATCCAACTTCATCGACAATCTTATGAAAGAACATTACTATACAATTTTTATTTCACTTATTAATTGTACTATACAGTCCCGATATAGTAATATTCGCGAACATTCTATTTTTTCTATTTCTATTTGTTGATTTATAACAAATATTTCAAATAATTTCACTCAACTTTCTTAGTTTTATCTTTATATTCCATCAAGAATGTCAGTTATTCATCCAGATGTTTCAGGACACCAATTCAGATTTGAACCATTTCTAAGACAAGAATACAACTTTGGTTTAGATCCAGATAGACCAGTTTGTCAATTTTGGAATGGTCATGGTGGTTGTCCAAATGGTGATCAATGTTATAATAAACATGTATCGCCAATGTTTTCCAATAAGATTGTCTGTAAGCATTGGTTGCGTGGTCTTTGTAAAAAAGGTGATCATTGTGAATTCTTACACGAATATAATCTTAGAAAAATGCCAGAATGCCTGTTCTTCAGTAAGAATGGATTTTGTACTCAAACTCCAGAATGTCAATATTTACATATTGATCCACAAACTAAAATTCCGGAATGTTTGAACTATTCAAGAGGGTTCTGTCCAGATGGTTCTAATTGCAAGAATAGACATATCAAAAAAATCATTTGTCAAAATTATTTAACTGGTTTTTGTCCAGATGGTCCATTTTGTGATTTAGCTCATCCAAAATTCGATTTACTGCCTGATAAATTAAGAATTAGACCAGATAGACCAGTAAATGCTATTAAGAAAGAAGTTAAGAAATCTCTTCTGGAGTTACAAATCGAAGAAGAAAGAAGAAAAAAGGAAAAAGAAGAAAAATTATAAGATTGTTTCCATCTTTAATAATTTAATAACGAATTTTAATGATATTGTATAGTAATTTTAATATTAATTGTTTATAAAATATATATACACCCACCTAGTAGATCTTATGAGTTGTATTGAATTGAAACCCCATATTTCTTGACATCAGGAACTTGATTTAAAAAAAGATCAATCCCAGTAGAAATTAAAAAATCTTTATATTTACCTTCCCAAGCGATTTTAAAACTTCTCGAGTTCAAATCAGTACTTAATTTAATGACACTTGTGAAATCTGTATCATTAACTAAACTTTCAAACGCTTCAACAACACTTTCTTTTGAATCTGAATGACTAAATGGCTTCAAATTTGAATCTATCTTTTTATTAAATGGTGATGAAAATTCTTTAAATTTAAAAATTTCACATCCAAATGATAAATTTGAATCATATGAATATAAATTAAAATCATATTTAGATGAAAATGTTGAATTAACACTAGTCATCACTGAATAAGTAGATGAAACATGTCCTAATATAGGATTGAAAGCTAACGTCATAGTTAATGGTTTCCCAGTATATGTTGATTGTGTACTATAACGTAAAGCTGTTGATAACCCAGGACTCATATTTAATGCACCATACCATAACTCTGTTCCTAGTGATAATGTTGAATTATTGTATAATACAGTGTTTAACCTTTCTGCACCTTGTTTGAATGAATAAAGACATCTAAATCCAAATAATGCTTCATTTGTTGAAAAAATATATTCACTTGTTAATTTCTTGCCATTGTTTTGTAAATAGAATGTCATTGTACCATTGTTTTTCAATTTTTCACTACTTATACATTTCACCAATATTTGCCAATTTGGTGCTATTTTTTTAATAATCATTGCTTCTAATGCTGAATTGGGGAAATACATTCTTCCATAATATAAAGAATGTGCTTTGAATTCTCCATCAATTGGAATTATAGGATATTGGAAAGTTGGCCGTATTATTTTATAACCTGAAATTGCATCTTGTAATGAAATATCATGACTCCCTTGAATTTTGTCTAATGAAACAGATGAAGAGAGGTATGCTAATGAGCCATTGATACTCCCACTGTTGGATAACGTCAGTTGTGTTGCTGTATGTGATGAAGATTTGGATGAAAGTTGGACTTTAATGTCTGAAATAACAGGGAAATCAATCAAAGCTGTTGAAGTTGTTAGTATAGTGATGATGGGGATTAATTATCGGTTGGAGGGATTTATCTCACCTTCAGAAGTAGCTAGAATATTCTCGTATGAAAAGTCTGAATTCCATCCAGTGGATTTATAGAACGAGGAAAGAACGTAGTCCATGAATTCATGCATTTGATGACACGCAAGTGATTTGTACTATAAATATTTAAATGAATCGAAGTTGTAACTAGATCAAAACAAAAAAAAAACGAACTCAGCATAGCTTTTCATATAACTAAGTAAATTTTCCCAAACAGTTCATTCAGAAATAATAGAAAAAGATCAAAAAGGATACACTTACAATGAGTGATGAAGAGAAGGAAGCATCTACTCCTCCATTTCAACCGTTGGTTTATGAAAAGGACTTGTCAAAATCTCCAAAATTTGGTCCATTAGATTCAAAAATACTCGATAATCAAGATAAAACACCACCTTCATCATCTTCTCCGTCTCCTTTATTACTTCCTGCCAATGAGATAACGCCCATAATCTCAAGAGAGGAAGACACCGCTATTTTCTCAGACTCTGACGGTGGTTCTCAGTTTAGTGGGAGTGTTTTAAATCCATTGGTTGAAAGTTATAAAAATGATAGAGGTAGAGTGACAAATAGAAGAAGAAGATCAGATTCAAGCGAACAAAGTTCTCGTCGATCCTTCAGATCTAGCAGTGTACAAAGACAGAGAATTCCTCAAGCCACGAAGATCTTTAGAAATTTACTAATCTTGGAAGAAAGTTTGCGTCAACAATCCAAAGATCAAAGATTATTAAGAAGAAAATACACTTCGTTTCTTGCCATTTTAACAGGTTTAGAAGTTTCAACGATGTACATTTTGTATTTTGCCAACTCTCCTCCTTCAGCAGTCACAAAGATCTTCTTGCAGTTCTTTTTTCTATCAATTTTAGTCACATTAACGTTATTTAATCTTTCTGGAGAGTATAAGAGAACTATAATAATACCCAGAAAGTTCTTCACGTCTACAAATAAGGGACTAAGGCAATTGAATCTAAGAATTGTTAAAGTGAAAGCGTCAATTTCAGAGACATTCATAGATTATTGGAGAAGTATCATAATATTTATTGTTTCATCTTTGTTATACTTGTTAGATCCAATTAGATCTATCATAATCATCAATTGGACAGTCAAGAAACTTTTGATACTCCAGAAAAGTGCACAACCGAGAATCGGAGCCACTGATGTGAAGCTCGTGTTGAATCCAAGGGCATTCAATTCAGAGATACGTGAAGCATGGGAGTTGTATCGTGATGAATTTTGGGCAAGAGAAGGTTCTAAAAGAAGACAGAACAAAACAGAGGAAGTTTCTAATGTTTTGGATAAGAAGAGAATCGTGGAGAAACATAGAAAACAGAGAAGAGAGAGAAGAAGAAGTAAACTAGGCAATGAATCTAATGCAGAAACTCCAAAACATTCAAAGATTAAAGACTAATGAGGTTTGTGTTTATAGGAATGATGTGTTTAGTGTTTAGTGGGAATGAAGTTACGTAATATTATTAGAATTCCGCTTAAATTATGTAATATTCTCCACCTAAATTACATAATCTCCGATCGTATTTCGAACATCGGAATTGTATCATTTCCGAAAAACCAAATTTTGTAACTAAAACGGTCTATAAACCTGACTAGTTAATAGGCTTATCAGGAGTGAAAGATGAGTTTGAAGTTTGGACCGTTAATGTCCATCAGGCACACTCTAAACAAGTCTAGTGTCTCTCAGTTCAAATCAACTTCATCGAAATTCACTCGTCAATTATCAACAAACTCCAAAAGTTTTATTTTTACTAATAATTCAAACATTTTATCAAAAAGTAAATTCTATTCAAATAGATTCATTTCAACTTCAAATATCTTGAAAAATGCCACTAGTAATAAACCTCTGATTCCACCATCTAAAGAAAAACTATCACAATTAAGAATCATTAAAGATTTACTATCTTATTTATGGCCAAAGAATAAATTAGCATTCAAAGTTAGAGTTGTTATTGCTCTATCATTCTTGATATTATCTAAATTACTGAACGTTCAAGTCCCATTCTTCTTCAAATCTATTATTGATGGAATGAACATTGATTGGTTATCAGAAGTTGGAACTGTTACCACTATTATCGGTGGTACTATTTTAGCTTATGGTGGGGCAAGATTTGGTGCTGTTATCTTTGGTGAATTAAGAAATGCAATTTTTGCAACAGTTGCACAATCTGCTATTAGAAAAGTTGCACATAATACCTTTGTTCATTTATTGAACCTTGATCTTGGTTTCCATCTTTCTAAGCAAACAGGTGGGTTAACAAGAGCTATTGATCGTGGTACAAAGGGTATCTCTTACGTTTTAACTGCAATGGTCTTCCACATTTTACCAATAACTTTTGAAATCTCTGTTGTTTCTGGTATTTTAACTTATAATTACGGTTATCAATTTGCTGCTGTTACATTAGCCACAATGCTCTTGTATTCAATATTCACAATTAGAACCACTGCATGGAGAACAGGATTTAGAAGAAAAGCGAATCAAGCTGATAATCAAGCTGCTTCTGTTGCGTTGGATTCTTTGATCAATTTCGAAAGTGTTAAATATTTCAATAATGAAGGCTATCAAGCTTCAAAATACGATAATGCACTAAAAAAATATCAAGATTATTCAATTAAAATTGCAACTTCATTAGCATTTTTAAACTCAGGTCAAAATTTGATCTTCACCTCTGCTTTAACTGCAATGATGTATATGGCCGCAAATGGTGTTTCTAATGGCTCATTAACCGTTGGTGACTTGGTCTTAATCAATCAACTAGTTTTCCAGTTGTCTGTGCCTTTAAATTTCTTAGGTTCAGTTTATAGAGAATTGAAACAAAGTTTACTAGATATGGAAACATTATTCACATTACAAAAGAATCAAATTTTAATTCAAAATAAACCAAATGCCAAACCACTAGCTTTAACTAAAGGTGAAATAACTTTCGAAAACGTTACTTTTGGTTATCATCCAGATCGTCCAATTTTGAAAAACGCTTCTTTCACCATCCCAGGTGGTCAAAAAGTTGCAATTGTCGGGCCATCAGGTAGTGGTAAATCCACCATTTTAAGATTAGTTTTCAGATTCTATGATATCCAATCAGGTAGAATTTTAATTGATGGTCAAGATATCAGAGATGTTGATTTAGATTCTCTAAGAAAGGCAATTGGTGTCGTTCCTCAAGATACTCCATTATTTAATGAAACTATTGTGGATAACGTTAGATATGGTAATTTACAAGCAACTGATGAAGAAGTGTCAAAAGTCATTAGTGAAGCTAAATTAGATAAATTAATCAAAGATTTACCAGATGGATTGAACACCATTGTTGGTGAAAGAGGTATGATGATTTCTGGAGGTGAGAAGCAAAGATTGGCAATTGCTAGATTGTTATTAAAGAAAGCACCAATTACGTTCTTTGACGAAGCAACTTCTGCATTAGATACCCATACTGAACAATCTTTATTAAAAACAATTAGAGGAATTTTCAAAGAAAACTTAAACACAAATGTTTCTATTGCTCATAGATTGAGAACTGTTGCTGATTCTGATAAAATTATTGTTTTAGAAAGAGGGACAGTTAAAGAAGAAGGTGATCATCAGTCCTTGTTGAGGAAAGCTGACTCTTTATATGCCGAGTTATGGAACATTCAAGAACATTTGAATTTAGATGAAGAATTGAAAGAATTTGAAGAAGCCAAAGAAAAAGAGATTGAAGATAAATCCAAGTAAAAGGAAAAAAAATCAAAAAAGATGTAAATATATAAAGAAAAATGCAATCGAAGAGAAAAGGATTGATTCACTTTCTCAAAATAACCAAATTTATGGATTTATTTTATATAGATTGTAACACAATTAATGTAGGAAAAAAATCCGGATAAAATTTCATGTATTTTTTTTGAAAGTAACACATCAACATAACAACCAGTTGACAGGGAAGTGGAATATGGCCCAATTGAAGGAATTGGAGCATCTGAGATATGAAAGACTTCTAGGAAAGATCACGAACGTTTCACAACTGCATAAATTCATCGATTTGATTGAGAACACCGAGAATCAAATACGAAATGATCTTGATAATTATATAGATTCAAGACGTCATATTCAAGAAAGTAAAAGATTAGAGTTGGAGAGAACAGAACTATCCACATCTTTGAATGATTCCACAAACTTGGTTGATTTGCTAACCAATGCTGGCTCATTAGCTACAAAAATCACAAGTAGAATCAGATTATTGGATGGTGAAAAATCAAGAGTTAAAGAGACTGTGGAATATGTATCAAAAGTTAAAAGTTTAAGAAGTAACATATTAGCTGCCAATTCAGCAATTGAAATACGGGACTGGGAAAAAGCAGCTAAAGCGGTCAGTGAAATCAGAAAATTACCAATAACTGGTGATTTTATTAATAGTGTTGTTCCTTCCACTGATGTCCCTGATATTCCTGAAGTTGTACTACAAAAATGGATTGATGGTTTAACTGATGTTTTCAAAAAAGAGTTTGGTAAGGCAGCTGAAACTAAAGATGTTGAAAACTTAACTAAATTCTTTCAATTATTTCCATTGATTGGTAAAAGTTCAACTGGGTTAGATTGTTATTCAAAATTCATATGTGATATTATTGCTAATCAGAGTAGATCAATTATTACAAATCAATCACAACAGGATAGAATTGGATTTTATCCAGCTGCATTAATGAAATTACTGGAGATTATCTCAACTATGTTAAATCAACATTCTCATATTATTGGTAAATATTACGGCTTAGAAAACATGAATGATATCATCGAGAGAGTTGAAAGGGAAGCAGATTCTCAAGCTGGTTTAATTATTGATACTTTCCATGATAAAAGAAATTTACCTAAGGTTATAAATGACATTGAGTCCTACAAATTCCCGTATTTATCCAAAACTTTAAATCAAACTTCAACTGGTACATCATCTCAATCAAATTCAAGAAGTTCAACTCCACCTATTCAAGGAAGAAGAAGTCTTGACTCTAAGCCAAGTTTTGACTCAGGTATTAGTGTGATTGAAGTGAGTAATTTATCAAAAGAGTTTTCATCTTTATTGAATTATTGGTCCTTGTATTGTAAATTTATTGCAGTTAAATGGCATGAATATGAACATATTAAAGATGAAGAAGATGAAAGAGAAATACTGAAAACTCATGTTTTAGAATTACCAAAACCTATATTGGAAAGTCAGTTTAATAATAAAATTATAAATAAGTTTTTACCAATTTATGAAAAAATGTCGAATTTTTATGTTAGAAGATCATTAGAAGAATCATTTCAAAGTGAAGAAACTCCTAGTCTAGATCCATTATTAATGTCTAAAAAATCAGTTGCACCTGAAAATCCACCAGTTTCTTCAATCGTTGAAGATTTTACATTGATTTTATCAAATTCGATTAAAGAAGTTATAGAAACAGGACAAGTTTCAACATTCAGAAACTTTGTCATTAATTTAAGAAAGATTATCGAAAATGATTATTTAAATATTTTATTCAAAAGGTTGAGAGATTTTTATCCAAGATCTGGTACTGTTTTATCTCTTTCAATCACATCAACCTCTCAATTTCAACAACAACAAAACAATAACCTAGGCAGTATATTCATGAGGGGTGCCAATGCTTTAAATCAAATTGCTAATGGAGATGAAACAAGATTACATACATTTATTATACTATTGAATAGTCTACAGTTAAGTGAGACATATTTCAATAAATTAATCGGACAACATGTTTCATCATTGAATAAGAACTTCCCATTAAGCACAGATTCTAACAAATTAGAAACGTTATTAAATAATTTAAATTCAGAATTTAACAACAAGATAACTAAAAATTTGACCGAAAACATAACAATTTTATTCAATCAAGTATTGAAGAATAAATTAAAAATCTTGTTAACTGATTGTTTCAAAGATACGGATTATTTATTATCTTCTTTTGATGAAACTGAAAACAACGTCACTCAAAAATTCATATATCAATGGAATCAACTAATGGTTTCTTATTTTAAGGTGTTGGATCCAAAATTATATGATTTATTAATTTACACTATAATCACTACAATTTCCAATCTTTTAGAAAGAAAGTTATGGTCATTAGAAGGACAAATCAATGAATTGGGTTCAATCAAATTAGAAAGGGATTATAGTGGTATAATTGGTGAGATTACAAGATCTAGATATAATTTAAGAGATAAGTTTTTAAGAGTTACTCAAATTGTTATGATTTTGGGATTCGATGAAGAAGATGAGGAAATTGATCTGAATTGGGTACTGACTCCAAGTGAAAGACAAAGAGCAAGATCTTTAAGAATAGATAGAAAATAATACAAATACCACACACACATTAGAGTATTCATTACAGTAGATTTTTCGACTCATAGTAAATTTAACAGAACCTAATTTATTTCATTTATCTCGTTATACTTTAACTTTTTTGATAGGAGTTTGAACTTGTCTATCTTCAATTGATGGTCTACCTCTTTTTTTATATTTCCCTTTTGGAGGATTTTCAATTAAATATAATTCATTTCTTAAATTCTCTGCAAGGTTTTCATCTTTATAAGCATCAACAGAATACCATGCATAATATTTTGGTACTCTTTCACCAACTTTCAGAATTTCCTCCATTTTAGATTTAACTTCTTCATATTTATGAAAACTATTAATGAAAATTGGTTCATATCTTTCTGAAAGATTTGTTAATTTAAATGAAATTGCAGTGAAGTATGGGATTGGTTCTTTTGGTTCATCTTTTGCAGGAATGCTTTTAGATGTACTAGATTCGGGTTTGGATTCAGTATCATCTAATTTTGATCTTGTCGATCTTCTAACTGGTTCTTCTGATACTGGTTCTTTGTTTTTACTTGTTTCCTCTTTTTCTTGCTTAGCTTTATCCTTATTAGCTTGCTTCTCCAATCTAACTCGTTTTCTTTCTTGATATTTATTTATTTCTTCTTGATTATGAACTAACAAAAATGAAATCAGAAACTCATTTGGATTTGAAAGTTTTTCAACAATACAATCTTTTGGTAAATTATATCTAACGTTTGGATTTTCTTGAAATTCAAAAACTAAATCTGCCCCATTTACGTATAGTTCTTGGAAACTTGTTAGTTGCTTCTCTTTTGGTGGTTTGATCTTTTTAACTTTAACTGGTGGAGAATTTGTATTTAATGCGACTTTTTTATCATTTGGAGAAACATAGTTTGGAAAATTTTGTTTGAAATTTGGTGATGGACCCATTGCTTTGGCTCTTTGAATGTATCCTTGAAATTCTTTGATTTGTTCTGGTTTAGCATTACCAGTAGCCACAATTTTCATTAATGTGTTTAAAGAAGGATCAACTCTTGCAATTGCGTTCAAATTAGCAATCATCATTTGACTTTCAGGAGTTTGCATTGGATCTGATGATGGTGGTTGTGGTTGTGGGGGCTTCTGTTTTGAGGTTTGTTTTGATTGCGTGGTTGTGTTAGATGATGGTGATAAAGATCTTTGAACTTGTAAAGGAGGCAGTGGCTTTTTAGGAGTTTCTCCTGCCGATGGTTCTGTTTTCTTTTGAAGATGGGGAGCAACTGATTCGCCCTCTGCTTGATCTTGTGTAGTTTCAGGTTGTAGAGTACCCTCTCTACTTTCTATTGTACTTTTATTTTCATCATCACTATCATCACTATCACTTTCATGATCATCATTATCATCGTCATTAGTTTCTTCGGTGGGTTTCGTATCACCTGGAGTGGTTGAGACTCCAACAGAAGATGGAATTGAAGTGGGATTAATGATACCAACATCCTTATTCTGTAACTTTAATTCTCTTGCTTTCAACTTCTCTTCTCTAGCTTTTTTGTTAGCTAAACGCCTCTCTTTCTTTAAGTTCTTGTCCTCTTCTCTTTTCTTCTCAATAGTTTCATCCTTCAATATAAAGAATCTAACATCAAACGAGTGAGGACCAACTTGTAAAGTACAATCACACAGTTTATTCATTTTATCTCTAGCATTAGTGTCATTATCTGTTTTAGCTCTATTTTTGGCCCAAAAAAGTTCGAATAAGTTCCCATTAGTGTATGCCTTTCTTGACTTCATTAATGAAGAGTATAATACAGCACTGTCCCTCAATGACAGAGCATTGTTTAATAAATTGTACTCTGGTTCATCTATTGATACTGGCAACCCTTCAAATTCAGCAAATGGTCTTGGTGGGGGAGCAAAGGCTACTTCTTCTTCAACATCAGAGGCGTCGTCTCTGCCTCTTTTGGCTCTTCCTCTGCCTCTTCTGCTTCCTTTTGGTGGCATTTTGAAGGTCCTTTATATAGTACTGTATTAAGAAATGTAATAGATTTGAGATGATAAAAAAAAATACGAAATGTTGCCAGTCAAATAAAAAACACTCCCAAACACTTTCAATCCGTGGTTCATGACGTCTGTTGGTCGCGTAATGCGGCTTGGTGACTTTGCTGATGGTCCCCAGAATGGCTGCACTAAGCGCAGAAAGACAATCACTCGAGAAGATTACTCTGCTTTTGCTCCAGGTTCCGTTGTTAAGATTAAGGTAAAGAATTTTGTCACGTACGCGGTCACTGAATTCGTGTTATCGCCTTCTTTAAATATGATTATAGGTCCTAACGGTACTGGAAAGTCCACTTTCGTGTGTGCTTTGTGTCTAGGTCTAGCTGGTAGCCCTCAGCTGTTAGGTCGTCAAAAGACCATCGCCAATTTTATTAAGAATGGTGAAGAAAGTGGAACAATTGAAGTCACTTTGAAGAACTATGACGACCAAAGAAACATCACAATTACAAGAGAATTGTACATGAACAACAAATCTGATTGGAAAGTTAATAATCAAAATTCAAATGAATCAAGAGTCAAGGCTTTATTAGCAAAATTCAATATTCAATTAGATAACTTATGTCAATTTTTACCACAGGAGAAAGTTGCTGATTTTGCTAAATTATCTCCTAAGGAGCTGTTGTTAGAAACACAAAGAGCCATTGATGTTGAATTATTACAACAACACGAAGAATTAATTAGTAAAGACAAGAAAAAAGTTGAATTAATTAGGCAATATGATGCTAAAATGCTGCGTAAAAATGAACTTGAAAAGAAAAAAGATGAGTATGAAGAAGAAGTTAAGAAATATGAAGAATTTCAACAAAAGGAAATGGAATTGAAACTTCATGAACAACTAATTCCATATGCTAAACTTCAAGATTTGAAACACGAAAAACAAAGATTGAAAATTGAAAGAGATACAGCTGAAAGAGAGCTAAATGAATACCTTGAAATAACTCAGCCATTTTTAAATGCTGCTAACTCCTATGATAATGATCTTGAAGATTTCACTAACTTACTTCATGATGATCATATTAAGATTGATGAAATTTCTCAAAGTTTCAAAAATTCTTCAACAAAACTTGAACAAATTGGTAGTGAAATAACTAAACTTGAAACGGCAATCAGTGGCTTTGAAGCTAGAAAACAAAGAAAACTGGAAGAATTAGCTAAAAATCAAAGTTATTTAGAAGAAACTATTCAGAGAAGAGATAAGTTGGCAGAATTTAATCAGGATGATTTGAATGAAGCGAAATCACAAGCTGATCAAGTTCATGAATCGATCAGTGGTCTTACAGATATAGTTGCTGATTTAAATGCTAAAATTGGTACTTCGAAACGTTCAATTGACAAACTAGATGGTAAAATCAATAACATTCAAAAAAGTTTACAATCAAAAGATAATTTAATCGTTCTTGAAAATTCAAAAAATGATAGTATTAAACGAGTTGCAAGTGCAGTTAAATATCTACGTGGGGACCTACAAGATTTCAGAAATACAATATTTGAGCCTGCTTGTTTAACAATCAAAGCTCGTGATGATAAATATGCTCAAATGTTGGAAAATTTAGTGAGTTTTAACGTTACATTTGCATTCACCTGTTCAGAAAAACAATCTTTTAATCGATTTTCACATGAAATTTTAGAAAAAAGAAGATTAAATGTTGGTTACAGAGTTATTAGTAATAAACATTTACCACCAAAGTTATCAAACCAAGAGTTAAGAAGGTTAGGATTTGAAGGTTATTTAATCGATTTTTTAGATGGCCCAAGAGATGTCATTCAAATGTTATCAGAACAAGCTTTCATTCATGATGTTCCTGTTTCTAGAACGCCTTTATCAGATCAACAAATTGAATATCTTAGATCTCCAAGAAATGGCGAATTACTATTCAGAAAGTTTATTGCAGGCAATACTATGTATAATTTAAGTGTTTCAAGATATGGTTCCAGACAAGTTATACTTAAAACTTCCACTTTGAAGAATGTGAACAATTTTTCATCAGGTGGTATTGATGAAGAAACGAAAAGAAACTTGAAAAGACAATTAGATGATGCAAATCAGGAAAAAATTGAATATGAAGAGAGTTTAACTACATTAAGAAAAGAATTTGCAGAAGCCCAACAAGAATTGAAAGTAAGAGAAGATCGTTTAGGAGAACAAAATAGTATAATTAGACGTATTACAAATTTAAAGAAAGAACGTGAAAAGTTAAATCAGAAGATTAAGAGTTTAGAAGAAAATTCTAAAACTTTAGAACATGAATCACAAAGAGATTATACTAGAGAGATCCTGAAAAGTGAAAAAAAAATCAAAAATCTCTTATCAGAGAAACTTAAAATATTGACAAAATTATCAGATTTAGAGATTCAATATAATTCATTAACACAACAAACAACAATATTGCAAGTTAAAAAATTTGAAGTTGAAAATAAAAAAATTACAATGAAAAGATTAACTAAAAATTTCCAAGATACTAAAAGAGAATTAGAAAGAAAATTACAAGATGCCAAAAGAGCACTAAATGAATTTAATCACAGTGAAACACGTCTTGAGCAAACCGCCATAATTAAAACATATTCTGAAGAAACTAAAGAACTACTAAAAGATTTAGTTGAGAATTATTCTGAAAATTTCACTGAAAGACGTATCTCTGATGAAATTAATAGTTTAAGGGCGTCTTTAAAACTCTTAGGTAATTCTTCAAGATCTTCAATTAAAAATTTTGAAAAATTGAAAAATGAATTAGATGAATTAACAGTGGAATTAAATGAATATGATTCAATTTTAAAAGACTTAGAAAATTCAATTAAATTTATAACTAAACTTTGGGAACCAAGGTTAACAGAATTAATTAGTAAGATTGCATTTAAATTTTCTTCAATTTTCCCAACTGTTGGTATTGCAGGTGATATTAGACTTGCTAAAAATGAAAGATTTGATGAATGGAGATTAGAAATTTTAGTTAAATTTAGAGAAGAATCAGATTTAAAAATTTTAGATTCTCATACTCAATCTGGTGGTGAAAGAGCAGTTTCAACAGTTTATTATATGATCAGTATGCAAGAATTAACAAATTCCCCATTTAGAGCAGTCGATGAGATTAATCAAGGTATGGATGAAAGAAATGAGAGAATTGTTCATAAACATATGGTTGAGACTGCTTGTCTTGAACATACTTCACAATATTTCTTAATCACTCCAAAATTATTAACAGGTTTATACTATGCTGAAAATATGAGGATTCATTGTATTATGGCAGGTCCTTGGACTCCAAATACTATAGAAAATCCAGATTATTTATCATTAGGTGAAACAAGTAATTATCAATATTAAATAAATAACTATCTTTGTATTTTAAATTTGATTGTAAGAATATCAACTAGAAAAAATTTAATCAATTAGAAACACTTCATGACGTTAAAAAACTAATCAATTGGTAACATTATTAGCGATAATTAGCAGCTAATCCATTATCATACTTCATTTCGGTTCAAATTATGAAAGTTAATTCAAATCATAATTTTAGCATCAAGAATCTTTAAGATTGTATTACTTATATCATAGAAGTTGGAACTCGGTTCATAATATAGTAAAATACATGTACCATAATAATATCATAGTATTCACTTTCTATTTAAACATATCTATTTACATTTATCATCTATATACCAGTGTCAGCACATTATCTTTGAGGGTAATCTTCACATATTTCGATAGCTTTTGAAATTCTATTCATGGATTCATCATACCCTAAAAAGTCGACAACTGATTGAAGTTGTAAACGATCATGAGATGCCATTAAACTAAATCTCAAAATCTTGAATATTTCCTTTTTATTCATTTTCTTACCTGTTACCAAATCAATTGACTTTATAGTTTTTTCTAAGTTCTTCAACGACTCAACATCATTGAATTTTCGTAAAATTTCACTGACAATGCTTAATTCTTCAGCATTTTTGTCTTTAATAAATGAACTTGCTGGTTCTTCTTTTAGATTAACAGATTTTAATAAATGTATGAATTCATTAATCTCACTGATTTTTGATAAATGAAATTTAGTTAATTGTAAAAAATCAACAAGTCTTTCATTTGTTAAGTAGATACCTTGTTGATTTAAAAGTTCCATCGCTTGATTTAAAATATCTTTATCATCATTAGCAATTTTTTCATGTAAATAATGTTTATTGAAAAATATTAGTTTTTTATCATCAATTTTAGCATTACCTTTAGTTAAATCATGAATTGTGAAGAATTTTTCCAATTCTTTTAATGATAACACTTCAGTATCTAAGTTCAATTCTTTTGGTATTGACCAACCAAATAAGGCAACGAAATTAACCAAAGCCTCAGGTAAGATTCCATTGTTAGCAAAATTAACAATATCAATATCACCAGATCTTTTACTTAATTTTTTATCTTTACTACTCGTTAACAAAGGAATATGAATAAAAGATGGTGCATCCCAACCAAATGCCTTATATAACGCGATGTGTTTAGGGGTTGAAGCTAACCATTCTTCACCTCTGACGACGTGAGTGATTTTCATCAAATGATCATCAACGACATTAGCGAAATGATAAGTTGGTAAACCATCTGATTTGATTAAAACTTGATCATCATAACGAACGTCATCTTTATTGATTTGTGGTTGTAAATCTAATTCACCATGTAATAGATCAATAAACTTAGGGTAATGACTTGGTGATTTGAATCTTATTGTGAATTTTTCATTTTCAGATCTTTTAATTGATTCTTCAAATGGGATGTTTGCACATTCACGATCATAAGTGACAGTTGTTGGTGGAACTAATTTTTGTGCAGATTCTCTTAATGAATCTAGTCTATGCTTAGGGCAAAAACATCTATAAGCAGTACCATTGTCTAATAAAGTCTGTATATGCTTTGAATAAATTTCAGATCTATCAGATTGTCTATATGGACCATAAGGACCTCCAACTTCGGGACCTTCATCCCATTTCAAACCACACCATTTTAAAGAATCATATATACTTTGTTCAGCACCAGGAACCAATCTATTCTGATCTGTATCTTCTAATCTTAATAAGAATTGACCATTTGTTGATTTAGCTAACAGATAGTTGTATAGAGCAGTTCTTAAAGAACCTAGATGTAAAAACCCAGTTGGAGAAGGAGCGAATCTTGTTCTTGCTGGTTTTAAAGGCTGTTCTGGACGTTTTCTAGTGGCTCCCAGTCTCTTTGAGTGCCGAAGTGAAGAGTAGAATCTTTTGAACATCTTTTATTTAGGAGATCTAAATGATTTTTGTGGTTAATTTTGAATCCTCAAGATACAAAAAAAAAAGAGCTCATCGCAAAGAAAACTTTTCCCAAAACACAAAATTGAATTTAAATAGACGGAAGAAGAGCTGAGGATGGTTTATCAAAACAGTTCAGGACAGAAGGAGCTGCTCATGAAGAGAATGGCATCCAACGGACAACAAATGACTTCCACTCAACATCAACAGATACAACAACTTCAATACAGAGAAGCTTTAATTGCAAGAGCTAAACTAAATCATAGTAAAAGTTTTTCAATAGAAGATGATATTGAATTTTATCCTAACGTCTTAGAGACCAGACCGATGAGAATACATCCACAAGGGTTAGCTCAACAGCACCAACTTCTATCTCGTCAACCAATATCAGCTTATTCTACGCCAACCAAATTGTCAAATTTAAGAACAATGAGTAACAATGGGTTCTTGTCACCACAAACCCATCATAGTCCACAACAGGGGCACATGCAGTTAAATCAAGGTGCATATAGCTCACCAGGTCCTAGAAGGGTCGATAATATCTCAACTAGTCCAATGTATCAGAGTACCACTCATTGGTAGAGAGAGAGAGAGATCTCTGTAAAAAGAGAGAGAGAGAGGACATTCTTTTTAATATTTAATATTTATCATAGCAGCAGTCTATTGTTTATTTGCTTGTTTTTTTGTCAATTCTGTCAGCATTTTTATATCATTTTGTATCTATTTTTCAATGTTGTTTTTGGTTTTAGTTTTAGTTTTAGCTTCTGGTTTATACATATAATAAGAGGAAGAAGTGAAGAAAAAAAAGGAGGAAGGGGAGGGAGTATAGAAAATAAAGAAAGATTGTATATCCTTGTCTTTTTTGCATGTTTGTTGTTAGTTATATTTATTACTTTTTATTATCATTTTGCATGTTTTAACTAGCATTTTGTTTGTACGTTTGTGATTAGATGAAGAGATGTTTTTATGTGTGTGTATGGTGTTTCTAGAATTTTATAGTTGTGCATTCTTACTGAACTTGTAGATGAAGACGGTGAGTGTATTAGATGGTGATGATGATGATATTCATTTAAGGATGATTAGTAACAGTATTAGAATGATTATCAAAGCGATTATTGTTAACCATTGACCATTTTCTTTTGCCTTTTTAGAAAAATAATCTAGTCTTGATTGACCTTTACTTAGCTTTCTATCAGTGGAATCTAATTGATTTTCCAAATCATCTAAAAGGATATTTTGTTCTTGTAATTCTTGATTTATACCAACACTTAAACCATGTTGAATTTTAACACTTTTAGATAACATTCCTAGATGTTCATCCTGTTGTAATAACTGTTGTTGATGTTGAATGAATAGTGTTTTATTAGAAGTTGAAGAAAGATCCTCTTCTTCTTGATCTTGTGGTAAATCTGCAAATAATTCATTTCTTAGTGTTTCATCATCATAGTTAGTGTCATCAACATTATCTTTAAAAGGTTGAAAAGAAGAGTTGTTTTCAATGGTTGTGTCTTCAAACCCAATCGTTTCATTGAATCGTACTGATTTCTTATTATGTTGTTGCTGTTGTTGTTTCGTTGGAATGTTTCTAGTGTATTTGAAGTCCGATATATCAATTGTAGTGATTTGGTTCAATGCATCAGTATATCTTTCCACTAATTCATCGTAGTCTTCACTGGCGAGATGGTTGTTAGTCATAAGTATCAGGAGATAGATATAAGAGAGACTATACTCACCCATCATCGTGTCTTTGGAGGAAGTTTTTAATCTTTTTCAAGATCTTATTCATTTCATAATCAGTACTGTCAGTGTCTATTTGTAAATCTGAGAGTCTGTTTGATTCTTCAATGAGGGATTCCAGGTCTTCCAGGTAAGACTCCAGTAGTCTCAGACTGTTGAGTTTCGTCATTGTGAGCCGAGTAGAGAGTGATCTGAGTAGCGAATAAACAATTAGATTGTCGATGGAGAGTTTCAAAGTGGTTAATTCACACACAATTTTTATGTGTAGAGGAATAAAGTGTAGAGAGTATTATGTAAGAGTGGTAGAGAGTAGAGAGTAGATGGATGGGAAGTGCCCCCGTGTAGGCAGACACTTGTACAGTGGCAGTAGATTAGCGACACTCCACGACCACTCCATTGGCACTAGAGAGGCACAATCACCTCTCTCTAGAAGGACCTCTCAGTAACACTCTTATCTTCTAACAGGGTAACATCTCTAAAAGGGTTCCTAAACAATTCCCAAATCTTTGCAGTTTCTTCACAATTAGTATAAAAAAGAGCGAGAATGACGCTGTTTGAATGGGTCTTTGGGAAGAGACTCACGCCTCAGGAGCGTCTCAGAAAGGTGCGTGTGCCAGTTTTATATAAATATGGACGGATTTGTGGTCACTAACAACCATCTCAGAACCAAAGAGCTTTAGAAAGAACACAAAGAGAACTAGACAGAGAACGAGTTAAATTAGAACAACAAGAGAAGAAGTTGATCGTGGACATCAAGAAATCAGCAAAGAACGGTCAAATTGGAGCATGTAAGATCCAAGCTAAAGATCTAATACGTACCAAAAAGAACATTGAGAAATTCAATAGTATGAAAATCCAAATTCAAGCAATTTCATTAAGAATTCAAGCAGTTAGAAGTTCTGATCAAATGAGTTCATCAATGAGAGATGCAACAAGATTATTAGGACAGTTGAATAGATCAACTAATCTACCACAATTACAAAAAATAGCAATGGATTTCGAAAAAGAGAATGATATAATGGATCAAAGACAAGAGATGATGGATGATGCAATTGATGACGCAATGGGTGATGAATTAGATGAAGATGAAGAAGCTGAAGAGATCGTTAATAAAGTATTAGACGAGATTGGTGTTGATTTGAATTCTAAATTGAAAAACACTCCAACTGAACTAACTAATAGTGGACTTGAAGTTAATGAAAGAATAGCACAACCTCAAGCTATTGGAGGAGGTAGTAATCATGATAACAACGATGATGATGATCTACAAGCAAGACTAAATAGTTTGAAAAGAGGTTAGATATTCCATTATTCATATTTTTTTTCTTGGTGGTGATGTATACTATAGGATCTATGTTTTTTCAATCTTCTAATGTAATATAATTCTTTGATTTTAGATAATCAATAATGATTTTAGCACTTTCTTCAACACTTGATTGATCAGTGTGTAGATGAATTTCAGGTGATTCAGGAGCTTCATAAGGAGCAGAAATACCAGTGAAATCTTTAATGATACCTTGTCTTGCCTTTTTATATAAACCTTTTGGATCTCTTTGTTCAGCAATTTCTAAAGGAACGTCAACGAAAACTTCCACAAATGGTAAACCAGATTCTTGATGTAATTTTCTAGCATTATCTCTGTCTGCTTTATATGGACTAATGAATGAAGTGATTGCAATAGTTGTTGAATCTGCAAATAATTTAGAAACTTCAGAGATTCTTCTAATGTTTTCATTTCTATCAGCTTCAGAGAATCCTAAATCTTTGTTCAAACCAAATCTAATATTATCACCATCTAATCTATAAGATGCCACTCCATGTTGTAATAGAAATTGTTCTAAAGCACAAGCAATGGTGGATTTACCAGATGCACTTAATCCGGTTAACCAAATCGTGACACCGCTTTGTTTAGTAAAACCTCGACGTTCTTCGTAGGTCAAATTTGGATGCCATGTGATGTTAGTAGCCATTGTGAATGATACAGAATCCAGATAGCGAATGAAGTGGTGAAGGATTGTAAAATAATGAAAGAATTTTCGTTGATTTGATTGAAATGTCTTCTATTGACAGTATTTCACGTGACAAGATACACTTTTGAGCCATTCTGTGGCTTTGCACAGATGTGTTGAGAGGCTGGTGAGTTACTAGAGGGTCTCAATAATGTACAGACATGTTGATAGTGACATTTTCTATTTATATATAGTCTAAGTAGAAGCTTCTAACGCTTGTTCAATATCTTTAATTAAATCATCAACATCTTCAATACCAACACTTAATCTAATCAAATTATCATAAACACCAACACTTTCTCTTTGTTCAACTGGAATACCTGCATGGGTCATGATTGCAGGAACTTCAATTAATGATTCAATACCACCTAAAGATTCAGCTAAAGTGAACAATTTAGTAGATTGGGTAAATTTAGCAGCAGTTGATTGATCACCTTTAACTCTGAATGAGATAACACCACCACCTAAAGAGTCTCTGTGTTGGAATTTAATAATTTCATGGTTCTTATGAGTTGGTAAACCTGGATAATTAACAGATTCAATTTTGGAGTTTGATTGTAAAAATTCAGCAATTTTCAATGCACTTATTGATGCTTGTCTAACTCTTAATCCTAATGTTTTAACACCTCTATGAGCTAACCAAGAATCAAATGGTGATGGGATAGCACCAATTGCATTTTGTAAAAAGGTTAATTTGGTATATAATTCTTCATTATTAGTAACAGCAACACCTAACACGACATCAGAATGACCATTGATGAATTTTGTAGCAGAGTGAGTAACAATATCAGCACCATGATCTAATGGGTTTGAAATGTATGGAGATAAAAATGTATTATCAACGACTAAAATGATATTTTTGTTTGAAGATTCATCAATGATTTTTTTAACAGCTGAAATGTTTGTTAATGATAAAGTTGGGTTACTTGGAGTTTCTAACCAAACTAATCTTGTGTTTTCTTTAATATTTGATGCTAAATCTTGAACTAAATCATTAACAAAAGTGGTTTCAATACCATGAGTATCAGCAACTTTGGTGAAATATCTATGAGTACCACCATAAACATCAGTACCTGATACAATATGAGAACCAGATTTCAAAGTTTGTAAAATAACAGCAGTTGAAGCAGATCCTGATGAAAATGCTAAACCATATTTACCATTTTCTAAAGATGCAATAACTTTTTCAAAATTTGATCTATTTGGATTGGAAGATCTTGAATATTCAAATTCACCAATTGGTTTACCTGGATAAGTTTGTGCAAAAGTTGTTGATAGTGAGATTGATGGGATGACTGCACCTGTGACTGAATCAGCTTCTGAACCGATATGAACAGCTCTAGTTTGGAAATTGTATGGCATTATTGATGAATAATTGGAGATAGTTTGAGAAGTGAGAAGTTGAAGAGTTTGAAGTTAGATCTATTATATAAATTTATAAGAATAAATTTTCAATGACACGAGCAATTACGAATTCGATTGCGAATATTTTTTTTTATTTAAAAGGGATTTGTGTTTAAGAATATTATTTTGTGACACTTTGAGTCTGACATATAAAAAAATGGAAATTTTGATAGTAGAAATATTTTGTGTTTAATATTAGAGAAAATATAGTGAAAATAGAGGAAATTGATCTATTGTTGATAGAATAGATTGTATTGTTTATGTATATTTCCCATTAATTGTGGCTTCTTTTGGTGATATTTCTACTTCATTTTTGTCTTCTTCTCTTAAAGCCATTTAGAAGTGCGGATTATTTCATTCTTTCAACGGTGCAAATTCCGATCCGATAAATCTTACATAAGCATTATGTAATTATTTTTACATCAAACGTGTTAGTTGAACTATATATCAATGTGTCTATAGTACCTACATACACTACTCCATCACAATCACCTACAAATTCATACTCATAAGATTACAATATTCATTAATTGATTTCCTAATCGAATAAACCGAAACCCATATCATCATCGGATTCTTCTTTTTCTTCTTCAACTTCTTCTTCAGCAGCAGCTTCAGTGGCAGCGGCACCAGCAGCTGGAGCAGCAGCACCTGAACCACCAGTTGGAACAGAAGCTAATTTTTCGTTACCTTCAGCAATCAATTCTTCAACGGTTTTACCTTCTAAAGAGGATAATAAAGTGGTGATTTGTTCTTCTTCAGCTTCAATGCCAACTGAGGATAAGACTGATTTGATGCTGTCGGCGGATGGAGTGGATCCAGCAGCGTTTAATAATAAGTAAGCAGCTAAGTATTTAGACACTGTAAATTGATATTTTGTTAGTAAATTACGTTATTTTTGATATTGGTGATTGGTAAAAAATTGAGAGAGGTTCTGAATGTGATTATCCAAATTGTCATGTTACTTGGTGCCTTGTGCTCTGTGATTAATTCTTTAACTAGATCTTTGATAAAAACTTATAATTCTTTAATTTGATTGTATTATATTGTACTTGTTGGATATTATTGAATTAAATACTATTTCAAATTGTTTTATTTTCATTTAATCTGCTATAGTAAAACCAGCACATATCTGGTCAAAAACACACACATGAGTATCCTCTTTTCTTTTATATCAATCATCTCATTAGATGACTTACTTTTTAATTACTTTTGATATCTCCCTCGTAACAGATTCAATTTCGTTCAACTTTTCACTTTTTTTCTAACTTGTTTGTTCTGTGGTGCATGGATTAAACTCACAAACAGTCACAAAACATCACAGTGTCCACAAAATGTCTGGATGTTTCAATCGCGAAAAAAGCGACGCAAAAAAAGTTCAAATTCCGGACTGAACTGAAAAAACAATTCCGGCTACGGTTTGCGCAACAAATCAGAATCTCCAAGCAGTGAAAAACTTGTTAAAAAAGTTCTTTTACTGATGTTTCAATATTAAAAGGAATCAAGTAATTTAGGATACAATATGTCTGACGGTATGTTGTTTGTCAACCAGCGTTGGAGTGTTAGAATAGAATGCATTAGTGATCAAGATTCATAGAGTATCAGAGTTTAAAAGAACGTTATGTGTCCATTATTATCAAGTGTTTAAATTAATTCTATTCAATCATTTTCCCAATTTTATACCATTTATTGAAAAACATCACAATACCATATATTTTAAATAACACATGTTTTGAACACATGTTTTGTTCGTTTCTCTTTAAAACCACTTTACATCAATCAATTTCACCAAAAGTCATATTATATTGTAACATTGATAAATTCATTATGACCCTATCATTTAATGATTATACCTTTAACCTCAAACGTTTTTTTTCATTATTGTAACATTTACTAACATTTCAAAATAGCTACCGCCACCAGAAAAAACAGAACCTTTAAAACCTTCTCATACAGAGGTGTTGATTTAAAAGATTTATTAGAATTAAAAAATGAAGATTTTGCTAAATTAGCTTCCGCTAGAGTTAGAAGAAGATTCCAAAGAGGTTTAAACCAAAAACCATTAGGTTTAATTAAAAAATTAAGAGCTGCTAAATTAGCTACTCAACCAAATGAAAAACCAGCTGCCGTTAAAACTCATTTAAGAAACATGATTGTCGTTCCAGAAATGATTGGTTCAGTTGTTGCTGTTTACAACGGTAAAGTTTTCAACCCAGTTGAAATCAGACCAGAAATGGTTGGTCACTATTTAGGTGAATTCTCAATTACTTATACCCCAGTTAGACATGGTAGAGCTGGTGTTTCTTCAAACAGATTCATTCCATTAAGATAAATTATTTTATTTTTTTGAATTATATTCTAAGATATGTTTGTTGTATAAATTGAAATAAAATAAAAAAAACTCCATTTTAATGATAAATTTGTTGAAGTTGTATTTTGATTTGTATTTGTATCTACAATGTTTTAATTAAATTATTTCACGTTATTAATAAATTTTTCATTAGCTTTTTTTTTCTATACAAAGTGAAGATTATATGTATGTCATAGAGGAATATTCATTGCTCTTAAATCATCATCAAGTTCTTTACCTTGAACTGATTTCAATGATGGAGCAGTTGGGAAACCATAATAAGTATTCAAACCGATCAAATTACTAATCTCACAGTTTAATTGTTGTCTCTGATAAATTAATTCATCTTGATATTCTGGTATTTTATATGAATATTCAGGGACTAAAAGATCCATTGTTCTTCTTTCTTTGTTAATTTTATACCATTCTTCAGTTATATCTTTTAATAGTTTATTTTTGGAATCAAATACCGATTTATAAAATTGTTGATGAACTTGAGTTCTTTGTGCAAGTGTCTTTTTAGCAATACATTCTAATTTATATTTTCTGTCTAATTCTGCTAATCTTGTCTTTTCTTCTCTATGTGAATCAATTTTTTTATATACTGTTTGTAATTCAGGATGTGATCCATTTAAACACATTGCTAATTCAGATTTAAATCTTTCCATTTTATCTTCATATAATCTATCTCTCAATTTGGCAAAATCAACTTCAATTTCAGTTAAAAATTTTAATGCCTCATTCCTTTGTTTTTGTTTCTCTAATTCAGCTTCTAATTCCTTTTCTCTTTGTAATTTTTGTTCTTCTGTTAATTCTTCATCTTCCTCATCTTCTTCATCTTCTTCAACTTCTTCTGCTGCTATATCTTCATCTTCAGCTTCATTATTGATTTTGTCATCAACATTAGAGATTTCAATTTTAATTTCATCATCTTCAACTTCTCCTTCTTCATCTCCTTCATCTTCATCATCACCTTCATGATCATCATCATTATTTGAAATTTTTTGTCTTTTAGAATCACTTGTTTTTTCATCATCATTACCAGAATGATTGACATTTTCATGATTTGGTGAATCTTCCAACTTTCTTTTATTATTATTACTACTATTACCATCATTAAACCCATTTGGGATAGAATTTTCATTTTTCTTCAAATCTTTAACGACTTGACCCATTTCATCTTGTGTCAAAATAGATTTAATTTGTTCGTTTTTATCATTTGATAATTCGTCAATAATGCCATCTTTTATGAATTGATCATCCATATCTTTATCATCATCATTTTGTAAAGTTGTATCATCTCCATTGGTATTAGTAACATCATGATTCTCTAAGGTGACATCTTCTTCAACTTTTGCTAATTTTTTCAGTTTAGATTGATTATTATTATTATTATGATCACTATCCATTCTTTCAGTTTCTGCTTCTGAATCTAAATCACTAAGATCTGAACTCTCGTCACTGATAACACTTTTCGATCTTTCTTCTTTCAAGTATTCACCATTATTGTTATTGTTGATATTATTCTTACTTGTGTGTCTAAGTCCATCTAATGATTTATTGTTAGTGGTTTCTGAATCCACAGTCATTTGTTTTGAAATACGACGTTCTGGGTTGAGAATTGATGGTGAAGATGTGGGAAGTGCCGATAATGGTGAAGTTTTGGTATCACTGTATATATTTGATGAGCCTTTGGGTAAAAAGTTAGTAAACACAAACGAGGATAATAAATATAATAAGGGGAGTTAATACCCAACAGATCAAAACACCAAAACTATGTGAGTTTTAAAATAAAAGTCTGGAGTATGATGGAATGTTTTGAACCATTTATAATTAGTGTAACATACTTTTTGCAGATGCTATATCTGTCATGACTTATATTGTGATCAATCAACTTTTATCACTTAAACCACACCAAGAAAGATAAATTTATTGTCTTTAGCGTGATATGATGGATAAGATTAGGAAACACAAGAGGTTGGATGATCTAAGAGTAATGTGTGCCACTGATGTAATATTCAAACTTCAGCAAACTAACTAATTTGGGAAGTAATTGAAGATAATCAATAATTAGTATATTATCTTCCTTGATAAACAAAAAACTTTGAAATAAGCCTATAACTGTATCAAAAAATGTCGCAAAAAACGGGAAACTAAAGATATGTAAACCAGCAGTGACAATTATTGAATCGACCGAGTATCGTGACTTTTTATAGAAGTTTCAATTGAATTATTCAACTTTTCAATTAATTTTGTGATAATTCAAAAAGAAATCTTTTGTGGGAAGAGAAAAAAATCTTTAAGAAACGGAGACGAGATCCGAGGGGCGGTGTTATCTGTAGGAAGTTGGGTCGGATCTTGATCAAGAGGAAGCGAAGAGTCCAATGAGAGTAATAAGCTGATGGTTGTCATTCATAATGTGGCAGGACTTACAATATCTAGACAGAGCTGCATTTTAAACTGCGAAATCGTTAATGAAATCAACAATTCTCTGATGGTTTATCTCATTTTGAAGATTCTCGTGACTTTTCCACATAAAAAATTTTTTTTTCCTGCGATGAGCTTCTACTTCTTTGAATAAAAATTGTTGAATACAAATTGTTCAATTTCTGAAGATGTCTGGGATTAGTGGATTGTTTGGTGATGTCAAAACTGACTCTAAAGTTGAAACTCTGTTCTCTGCGAAAAGTACCGGTCCTGTTAAGAGAAATATTGGAGAGAGAACTGTCATTGATGTTACTAGAAAGAGATCTAAAAAGAAGGAGTCTAAAGATGATGAAGATAAAGAAGGTGTTGATCAAACAGCAGGTAAAGAAGAATCTGAGGGCGAAGACGAGTTGAAAGCAGAACAACCAAAACCTAAGAAAAAGAAAAGATCAATTGAAGACGAAGATGATTTAGAAAGTGCATATTTTGATAACATTTTAAATAAAGAGAGAAAAGAGCAAGAAGCTATACGTCAGAAAGCTGAAAAGGAACAACAAACAGAATTAACCGAAGACAAGGAATCGGAACATCAAGAAGACAAAGAAGAAAGTGATGACGAAGATGACGAAGATGACGAAGATGAAGATAAGGATCTTACTCCTGCAAAACCTGCCTCAGCTGCTAAAACTGTTGATCTTAAAGAGGGTGAAAGTGAGAAAGCTGAAAGAACAATCTTTGTTGGTAATTTATCCAATGA
Organism: Phaffomyces orbus; assembly: GCA_003708145.3. Classification (NCBI taxonomy): domain Eukaryota; kingdom Fungi; phylum Ascomycota; class Saccharomycetes; order Phaffomycetales; family Phaffomycetaceae; genus Phaffomyces; species Phaffomyces orbus. The sequence continues at coordinate 92,407 of PPNK03000011.1, forward strand.
AGTCATCACTTCTAAAAAACAATATAAATTATTCAAGAAACATTTCCTACAATATGGTCCTGTTGAATCAGTTAGATTCAGATCAATTGCATTTAATGAACCAATTCCAAGAAAAGCAGCATTTGTCCAACAAAAATTACATACTTCAAGAGAATCAATCAACGCTTATGTTGTTTTCAAAGATAAAGAAACTTCTAAAAAAGCATTATCATCAAATGGTGAAATTTTCAATAAATTACACTTGAGAGTTGATTCAGTTACTCATCCATCTAAAATGGATAATAATAAAACGATCTTTGTTGGGAACTTAGATTTTGATGAACAAGAGGAAGAATTATGGAATATATTCAAAGATTGTGGTGATATCGAGAACGTTAGAATAGTGAGAGATTCTAAAACTAACGTTGGTAAAGGGTTTGCATACGTTCAATTCAAAGACTTCACAGGTGTTTCAAAGGCATTATTATTACATGAAAAGAAACTAGGTGCTAAAAAGAGAAAACTAAGAATCAGTAGATCAAAGACCATTAGAAAACCACTAGAGAAAGGTGAACGCAAACCTAGACATAAAACATTACAAAATTTAAACGATACTCAAAAGACCAAATTAGGTAGAGCTAAAACTGTTTTAGGGAAAGCTGATAGAGCCACTGCTGGGAAAGAGATTGTTGAAGGTATGAGAGCTAAAAAAGGTGATACTGCAGTTGGTATTAAAGGTGGTAAAAAGACGAAAAAACCTAGAATAAGACAAAGATCCACCGATTTCAAGATCGCTAGAAAGGAAACTGGATCGACTAAAAAATAACTTGTATATTGAATAGAACTCATTAATTTGGTGTTATTATAAGTAGTCTCACATGTTTCATACATTTTCAGTATATGTGTCTAAAAAAAAATCATTTCTTTTACCTCTTAATGAAACGTATAAAACAAAAAAGAATGTTAGGTGGTAGAATCTTAGTAACTTTCGGGCTATTGGCTAATGTGTTGAGTGTTTCATCCTCCCAGGGTGATATGATATGTGTCAGTGGAAACGACTGTTATCCTGTTGAATTTGAGCCGACTAATGAGTATAAAGTCATCAGGGAAGGTCAACTGATCCCACAAGGCCTTGACGTTAGAATCGATTGGCAAACTGGTGAAAAAACTGCTAAACTAAGTGATGGTGTAGCTGGTGATAATGTCAAATCTCATGAATTAATAGAGATCATTGAAGATGATAGCCATAAGATTATCAATTATAATAATGATGATGATTCAGAAGAAGAAAATGATATTGTTGAAGAATCCGAGATCTTAGCTATTAAAAATGCATATGGAACTCATTCTTCAATTGATATCCATGATTCACTTGAAATATTACTAGATTCAAATGATGAAACTAAATTAATAGAAGCCTTGGATTCATTAACCGAACATTCTCATAATTTAAAAGATGGGATTTTATTAAGTGAATATATTTATTTAAGTAAATTAGTTAGTATCATTGAGGGTGGATCAAATGAATTAAAAGAATTAGCATTGAGAATTATTGCACAATCTTTAAGAAATAATAAAAAAGCGTTATTGAATCTAAATCTAGATGTTTTAATACCTAAATTTTTAAGCCAATTTAAAGATGAAAAAAATTCAGTATTACAGAAAAGATACCTTGGAGTCCTTTCAAGTATCGTTCAAGGAAGTGAAGGCTCAGAGGTATTTAAATTAAATGGAGGTGATAAAATCTTATTGAATTCATTTTCAAGTTTGAAAGATGATTCAAAAGTAAGATGTTTAGAAATTTTACAAGATGTTAGAGATTCAAGCATTACTAAAAGAGATGAAAATAAAGAAGATCTAGCACTATTCAACACTTTACAAAACTCATTTAAAAATAATGAAATTCAAAATGAAATTTCATTAGAATACATTTTTAATAAACTAGTTGAATTGAAACAAATCAATCCATCTTTTAAAACTGATCCAGAATTTTTAGATTGGTTAGTAAACATTGTCATGAATAAATCATTAATCAAAAAGGACAATCATGGTGAAATCCAAGATGATTTATTGCATAAAAAATTATTAGAAGCAAGACATTTGGTCTTTGGTAATCCAAATGCATTGAGAAAAGCATTAGCTGATGAGTTATAGATACATAGAAGTATATTTTTTAAATATATTGATTCATCATTTCATTCATTAATCTATTGTATATATGTATTTAAAAGTTATCATTGATCTTCAGTTTCTAAAAACTTTGGATCATTTTGTAATCTCGTCTTAAACTTATCCCACCAACTATCGAAAAATTTGATATTGACTCGACCTTGATCATCAATAAACCCTGTCAAATAGTTATAAGCATGTTTAACAATCTTACCAGCTAAAATTGCAGTTTTTGATGGATCTGAATTGAAAACAGGTTTATTCAAGACTAATTGATTTTCAGTATTATTTAGTCTTGATTGTTTTAATTCTTGTAATAATCTTTCTGCTTCAATTAATCGTTCAATTGAGATTCCTACAGTGATATTATTCAATGGATCAATAATACGACCAGAATCACCGTCCATGTCAATATCATCTAGGATTTGTGATTCATGATTATTATTATTGTTTTTCAATTTGAAAATAGCACTTGGTTTAGCTTGTGATATTGAACCAAATAATTGGAAATCTTGGTTTGGTAATTGGAAATAGATCAATGCTTGGAACTGTGGATCTAATTCGATGTTTGGCAGCAGAAACACAGCAATATGTGAGACTTTATGACCGTTTTCGATATTGATTGCGTATTTGTTAGTATCAACTTGGTCTGCTACTTGAACTGTGTGATGATGTTAGTTAAATGTATGAGAATTGAGTGAGGAAAAATGCTGAGTTGAACATACCTGGTTTACCTGAGCACACTGAGCCAAACATTATCTAGATATAGTGAGATGTTAATTATGTTAGTAGTAAATCACGTTGAATAAATAAAATAGTTATGTCCCATTTATATCTGATTCGATGCCCTAAAGATTTATCCGGAAGCTTCTGGAACAAAAAAATAAAAAAAACAGTTGAAAAAAAATTCTTTTTAACTACAAATTTTATCAAAGAAAGAATGAAAGAATGATTTATTCAAAAGGGAAGTTTCCCTCGATGATGTTGTTATAGTAATAAACCACTCAAGATCATTGAATTTTGGACATTCATTTTGTGTAAAAGAGGACGATTTAAGAAGATCATAATAATCCATTTTTGATTAAATCATTTTAATCTGATTTGGAAATGATTCGTGATTCGATACGATCGTCCCAGAATAATATGAACTTTTTACATATTTTCCATCTTCGCGTGCTGATATTCAGTCTGATACGATAGATGAATATGGGAAAGATAGTTCCTCACATTTATTTATTTATTGATTTATTTTATTTATTTCATCGCACTACTCGTTATTATCCAACTTGTAGCACATCCTCCTTGTAGTTTAACAATCTTCTCAGGTGGTTCAAATAACAGAGATAGTTTGAATATCGTTGAATCTGTGAGTTTCTTACCACAATTACCATGCTCTCCCCATCCCCATGAATATACTTTATTATCCTTGAGTAATAAACCATGCTCACTACCAACTTCATATTCATCAAAGTCAATCTTTTCTTCTAATATTTGTCCATGGCTGTTATTACCGGCACCTGTTAATTGATTACCTTTCACAAAATGCACTGATGACCACATTGTCTTGAAATTATCAAAATGTCCTGGTACATTCAATCCAATTTCGTATCTATCTTTACCAAATATTTTAGTTAAATTATTAGAATCGCTCAGTATTGTGAAGTCTCTTCCAATTTCAACTTTATTCACTTCAAATCCATCGATATGAACCAGTTTAGGTATCCAGATCTTATTTCCAATTTCCACTAATTTACCATTTCTACCATTTCCCCAAACGTATAAATCACCATTCGATAATAATAAAACAGTATGATCCAGACAAGATCTAACACTGATTATATCTTCCTTTGTATCCAGTTCCAACTTCTTTAATAAACTCCTCTTAATATCATCACCTAATCCTAATTCACCTTTCTGTCCAAATCCACATGAATAAACCTCATTTTTATGATTAATCAATACTGAAAATTCATAGCCAGCACTACAATCTTTCCATTTCCCTTCAATTCTTGTAAACCTCTCTATTGAGTCAACACCATCAATACCACATTGAAGATTAGAATTATCTCCAGAAACAAATATATCTCCATTATCTACCAGTATTAAAGTGTGATTACCACCACAAACGACCTTCAGAATCTCCAATTTCGACTCAAAAACATTCGTTGGAATCTCCACATCATCTTGCGTTCCATTACCTAACTGATATTTACCATTAGATCCACAACAGTACACTTTAAACACCATTCCATACCAATAATACCACCAAGCCTAGAAAAGGTTATGAACGCATATTTTGTTTCTCTCTTTTTTTCGTGTGAAATTTTTTAACGTGTTTTAGAGTTAATACTTATTACTACACAAACCACTGCAAATTTGTATTGAAGTAGTCACTTTAAATCTTAATCAAGCGTGTCAACTTCATATAATAATCACGGTTATAAAGAATGAATGAAACTCCAAAAAAATCAGTCATTCAAGTCCCAGAATCTTCTCCATCACAACAATTCAATGGCTCATCGTTAACTAAATCAAGCCTGAAAGAAAAATATGCCTTTAATGGAATGGATCTGAAGAAAAAAACAGAGAATTATTCAATAAGAGACCTTGAAATATTGAAGAAACTGTTTCCTACAGTCAGTGAAAATTTCATAAAAGTCATTTATCAAACAAAATCAAATAATGACTTAAAACATGCTAAATCAATGTTAACTGGTATAGTTGAAAAAAGAAAACATCAAAAGATGCTAGAAGCCTCTAAAAAATCTTTAAAACTGAGTCAAGAGACACAAAGGCCCTTTGGGAACGGTAACATCATTAATCTTGACACTTCTCAACCATCTCCAACTCAAATAGAAATCAGTTCAAGTCCTGATATTTCACCAAAGAAAGTATTTTCATCAAAAGTTGTTCTTGAAAAAAAACAAACAATTAATGAAAAGTATAGTTCTCATAATAGGAAACTCACAGATCTTCATAAACCTTCCACTATAATAGTTTCTGATGCTCCTGTTGTTAAAAAAAGAAAATTGGTAAGAGGTTCAAGAAACCCAACGATAATAGATGATAAAGAAGAGGAAAAAGATGTTGTTGTTGATTTAACCGAAGAAGAGGAAATAATTCATGATGATTCAGATTCAGATGTTGACGAGAGTAAATTTGATCAATCAAAACGTGAGATTCTATTAGAAAAAGTTTTAGAATTTTTCAATACTGCAGAAGTTCGTGATATTGTTGATATAACCAATTGTGAATTACAAAAAGCTGAAAATTTGATCAATAAAAGACCATTTAATTCTTTGAATCATTTTGAAAGTTTATATTTCACTGACGTTACAAATAATAAAAGAAGAAGACCTGATGGTGAAACATTAAGTGCCAAAGCAGAATTAGCTTTGAAAGGCTATGAAGCTGTTGAAACTTTAGTTGATTCTTGTAATAGTTTCAGTAATAAAATAGCCAAAGAAATAAGTAAATGGGGTGTTCAAGTTCTAGGTGTCAATGAAGAATTAGAAATAGTTGAAGTGGATATTGATGATGAAGGAGAAGAAGTTAGAGTTTCAACCAATAGTAAAAAAGTCAAGAAAAATTATATTAAACAAAAACCAGCATTATTATCAGATGATATTGAGTTGAAAAACTACCAACAAGTCGGGTTGAATTGGTTAAATCTTTTATATGAAAATAGATTGTCTTGTATACTAGCAGATGAAATGGGGTTAGGTAAAACTTGTCAAGTCATTGCATTTTTAGCATTTTTGAAAGAACATGGTACAAAAGGTCCACATTTGATTGTTGTACCATCATCAACATTAGAAAATTGGATTCGAGAGTTTAAGAAATTCGCCCCATCTTTAATAGTTGAACCATATTATGGTTCACAAGCTGATAGAGAAGAAATGAGATATTCTCTGAATGAAAAATTACACGAAATTGATGTTATCGTTACAACTTATAATTTAGCTACTGGTTCAAAAGATGATACAGGATTTTTAAAGCATGCTGGATTTAACGTTGTTGTTTATGATGAAGGTCACATGTTGAAAAACTCAACCTCAGATAGATATCAAAAATTGATGAAAATCAAATCAACTTTCAGATTATTATTAACAGGTACTCCATTACAAAATAATTTAAAAGAATTAATGTCATTACTAGAATTCATTTTACCATCTTTATTTGTTTCTAAAAAGGAAGATTTAAAATACGTTTTCACTCATAAAGCAAAAACAAGCGATAATCAAAAAAATTACAACCCTTTGTTATCGGAAAGAGCAATTTCAAGTGCCAAAAAGATGATGGCACCATTTATACTAAGAAGGAAAAAAGATCAAGTTTTAAAACATTTACCTAAAAAGCATAATTCAATTTCAATCTGTAAATTAAATGATCAACAACAAAGGATTTATGATAATGAAGTTACAAAATTCAAATTAATGAAAGAATCAAAACAATCTAATAAACCAGGTAATGTTATAATGGCATTAAGGAAAGCTGCAATTCATCCTCTATTATTCAGAGATATTTATAATGATAAGAAACTTCGGTTAATGGCACATGATATCATGAAAGAGACAGTTTATGCAACAGCAAATGAACAATTCATTTATGAAGATATGGAAGTTATGAATGATTTTGAATTGCATAATTTATGTGCAAAATTTCCATCAATTAATAAATATAAGTTATCAGAAGATGAGTTTTTGAAATCTGGTAAAGTTTTAAAATTACAAGAATTATTGAAGAAATTCATTAAAGTTGAAAATAATAAAGTTTTAATTTTTTCTTTATTTACGCAGGTATTAGATATTTTAGAACACGTTTTATCAAAATGGTCAATTAAATTTTTAAGATTAGATGGCCAAACTTCTGTTGATATAAGACAAGATTTAATTGATGAATTTTATAAAGATGAAACAATCCCTGTGTTTTTATTATCAACAAAAGCAGGTGGGTTTGGTATTAATTTAGTTTGTGCAAATATAGTGATTATATTTGATCAAAGTTTTAATCCTCATGATGATAAACAAGCAGAAGATAGAGCTCATAGAGTTGGTCAATTGAAAGAGGTTAATGTCGTTAGAATTATTAGTAAAGGTACGATTGAAGAAAATATGTATCTTGTTGCTAAAAATAAATTAGAATTAGATCAAAGTATGAGTGGTGAACAAATTGAGAATAAAACTGCTGCTATACTGAGTGATATGATTTTGAATGATAACGAAAAAATTGAATTAATTGAAGAAACTGAAAATGATATCAAAGGAGAAGAAGAAGATGATGATGATGAAAATGGTGAAAACTTCATAAAAGAAGAAAATACAATTAATTTCAGTCAAGCAGATAGAATTGAAATGGGTACCGAATCTCCTGAGCCTATAAAACCAATCGATATTCTAAGTGAAAGTGCTTCCCCATATCCAAATAATGCAAAAGAACCAATTTCAATAGATTAAATACCTACATAATAAATTTAGAGAACAAAGTCATTTTTTTTGTTTGTTTGTTTCTGTACTATACATAAAAATTCATAAATATTGTTTGTTTCATTATTTCTTTGATTGATAAATATCAGGCAATTCATCTTCATTTTCAACAGGTCTTTCAGCCATTGGTGTAATTCTGTAGCAATGACGAACATGTCCATCAGCCCAATCGAAAGTTGCAGAATGAATCACCCTTCTGTTATCCCATAGTACCACTGAACCAGGTTGCCAATTTGCTCTTATTTGTAAATCTGGGGAATTATTAATATGATCAGTTAATAAATTCAAAATTGCTTCACTTTCTTCTTGTTTCAAATCAGTAATATTTTTCATAAAAGCTCTCGATATGAACAATGATTTCTCTTTTGTAACTGGATGAATTCTGACTAATGGATGCTCATTCTCTGATGGGGGTCTTCTTTCAATGGAACCTTCAGCTCTTGATTGTGCAGCTTGCTCCACTGACGAATGAACTGCTTTTAAACCTTCAATCATTTTTTGGAAAGTTGGTGATAATCTATTATATGCTTCAACACAATCTGAAAAAATAGTATCACCACCACAATCAGGACCATCTAAAATAGCAAATGTAGTTAACCCAGGTGGGAATTTCTCATATGTAACATCGGAATGCCATCCCTTTGTTGATAAGTTATTCTTATGAACAATTTTATATTCATTTGGATCTTTTCTTCTATATGTCATATGGAACTGTTCATAATTTAGAGGAGCACCAGAGGAAGGATGAACGTGTAAAGGACCAAAGTATTCACCAAATTCTTTATTAAATTGTAATCCTTTATCTTTTAAATCTTGATCTCTAAAAATAACAACACCACGTCTTGCAACAAATAAAGCTAAATCATCTTTCTCATCATTTGTTAGTTGTGATAATTGAATTCCTTCAATTTCAGTACCTAACTTTGGTGATATATTTCTCTTTTTAAACGTTTTATCTTCAGAGAATAATCTTTTGTACTCATCATCACCAAATAATCCACGATCTAAAAAGTCATCATTTAAATTATCAGGATATGGATCAAATTTTTGATTTGGATCCCAAGTTGGTAACCACTCTGGATATTTGGCTTCTTTGTAATCTAAATCGCTGACTTTCAAAATTCCTGTTTCTGGGTCAATTTGATCTTGATCTTTTCTGAAATGAATATCTAGATTAGTATATCCTGAGACTGCTTCAGTTATGACCGGTTTTGTTGCTTTCAATGTTAGTGTACCTGTTGTTGACATGATGTATATGATTGATATGAGTGATAGTGAGAGAGAGATTGATAGCTGTGAGTTTTGATATCTTATATACGCTTGTACTTCATTTTACCATACTGTGGCTATTGCTATGAAGTTTGGACCACACTTTTGGATCGTGGCTTTCAACTGCCTCTATCATACAGTACTCTTGCTGAATGAGAGTATATAAAACGAGTTCTCATGTTCGTTGAGAAGTATCAATGATCAGCGGTCAGGTGTTATTAACCAATTGTGATATGATTTCTCATATTATCTTTATCAATTATATTTCGGACAGCCACAATAATAGTGGGATCAAGCCACTTGGACTTAATAATGGGAATAATGGTAATTGAACTGACAGGAGAATCCATTCTGGATAAATCAGTGTCTGACCTATTTATTAGTACTAATCATTTATGATTAATTACTAATAAACTTATGCAGAGTGTTATTGACAGAAGTATATTATTCATAAATCCAAAATAGCAGTAAAAACTTACATTTCAAATTATACCAATTGAAACTTCAAAAACAGAAAAGGAATCGCATAATAATCTTCTCTGTAAGATGGGATCTGTTTATGGTATATATGACAGACTCGTTGGTATTTTACTGAAAGTAATTTTTTTCCTCTTACATTTAAAATGATTGTTCATTAAATTTTATCTATACATTCTTCATTCTCTAGCTCTGTTTAGCTTTTATTTGTTACATCGTCTTCTTTATTTCCCTCTTATAACCAGGAATCTTCTTCTGCGGCCATATTAGTTAGCATTGGTTCGATCTTGCCAATTTGGCCTGTTACATGTGATGTCACGTGACAACAATGTTTGATCACAAACAAACGGTTTATTCACGATATCAAAAGGGCGTGTGGCGTAGTTGGTAGCGCGTTCGCTTAGCATGCGAAAGGTCTCCGGTTCGACTCCGGACTCGTCCATTATTTTTTTAATTTTTTTTTTTTTACTTCTCTATTTCCGAGTCAATATCTCGAATCTAAACTATTGACTTCTTTGGCTGCAACAGAGTTAAAATGTTTCAAAACTGAGTCGTTTTTGGAAATAAGGATGTTTTTTTTCTTACTTGTGAAAGTTTAGGAATGAATTCTTTTATTGAATTAATTACTTCTTTCTATTTATTTATTCAAGTCATTTAATTCAATTCAATTCATCAATTTTCATATATTTTCAAAGATGTTTGCACTAAGAACCGCTTCATTAAGATTATTATCATTAAGATCCATTTCATCATTGAATAGAATCAACCCAGAATCATTAGTTTTCAAATATTCAAGCAATGGACCAAAAACCATCAAATATACATCTGATCATGAATGGATTGCTCAACATGAAGATGGTATTGCTTTCATCGGTATAACTAAATACGCAGCTGATGCCTTAGGTGACGCTACATTTGTCGAATTACCTGAATTAGGAGAAGAAATCAAAGAAGGTCAGGCAATTGGTTCTGTTGAATCAGTTAAATCATCAAGTGAGGTTTATTCTCCAGTTGATGCCAAAATCTTAGACGTTAACGAAGTTTTGGATGAATCTCCACAATTAATCAATCAAGATCCTCTAGGTGATGGTTATTTAGTAAAAATCTCTTTTGAAAAGGATATTAGTGAATATGAAAACTTATTATCTGAGGAAGAATACGAAGCTTCATTAGAACATGATTAGATATGTTGGTGTTTAGCTATATACATGCATGTAAATTTATTTTCATATCACAATTATTATCATACTGAACCATTGTAGAAATATTCAAGGTACAACAATCAAAGCAAGGATCAAATGGATCACATTTACTACAAAATAATACTCTAGCCCAAATGATTAAATAAAATAAATACAACTCATGAAGATTTCTCAAATTCTTGTGGTGTTTTAGTTTTAATTTGTAAAGCATGGACACCCTTTTCTTTAATTTCTTCATCTAATAAACCGTAAACCAACCTATGTCTTGCAGGTTGATTTTTGTTTTGGAAAGCATCACTTACAATTTCGATTCTAAAATGAGATTCAGTGACATTGGTTGCACCTCTCATACCATGATGAGCTGAATGTTTATGAGAGTCATTATGTATTTGAAGAAAACTAGGGTTGAATTCCTTGATTAGTTTGTCATTGATTGATTTTTGTATTGGACCAGATGACATATTTCTAGCGAATCTAAGCATTAATTTCTATATTATAGTATGTTACATTAGTACCATAACATCAAAGATGTAGAGGCTTGTAAAAACAATTCAGAGTGACGGGTTTGGTGGGATTCGCGAAAGTGGAACAAAAATTTTAATCCACAAAACAATTTTGAATTTTAACACAAAATATAAAAATTAACTGAACAGTTTACTTCACTTCAATAGGAAAGACGGTTTCTGGATAGAGTTATTCCAAATTCAACATTATAGAATAGATCAATTAATTGCTCATTGAAATATTCATATCAAACTGGTTTTTAATATCAAGCTACTCCCGCGAACTGACCACGACATACACATACACAAACTAATACAGACAATAATAATATATAAACATGTCTTCATCAGTGCCTTACGATCCTTATATCCCATCAGAAGCTCCGCAACAAAGCAGTAACTCCAACAATAAGACTGCTGCGTTACAAGCTGTGAGTATAGTTTATAATCCATAACCGGTGATTACGGTATGATAAAAATAGAAAGAGATGATATACTAACTAATGAATAGGAAATCGATGATACTGTTGGTATTATGAGAGACAACATAAACAAAGTTGTTGAAAGAGGTGAAAGACTAGACTCCATTGAAGATAAAGCAGATAATTTAGCAGTCAGTGCTCAGGGTTTCAGAAGAGGTGCTAACAGAGTCCGTAAACAAATGTGGTTAAAAGATATGAAGATGAGATTTTGTTTAGTTGCCGTTGTTGTTATCTTGTTGATTGTTATAATTGTGCCAATTGTTGTGCATTTCACTTGAAGAAGATAAAAAGAGAGATTATAAGGGAGTGGTTTTAAATTTTAATGTTAATATAACAAATTTAGTATTCTTTCTGTGTAGTTTCAGTTAGTGTGAGTAAAAATTTATGATCTAGAGTCTAGACTCTAGACTCTGTAGTCAACAAATAATTATCAACTAATTTAGACATGTAATATTGAATTGTTGTACGATGTTCCTCAAAAAGATTATTATTGTGATGATTCTGTCAAGTACTTATGTTTATTAGTTTAGCAACCTTGTGAAGGGTTTAGCATTTTGTGTCTTACATATTCTTGTCTATTGTAACAGTTTCTTTATCATTTATCTAAGTAGCCAATCATATTGCAGGATTCGTTGGTGGCCTAATATAATGAACCTTGCACCAATTTTTCAGAAACAACGGGATAAATTGGTATCATTATAATGGGAATGACGAGTAGATCACAACTAAATCACTCAATCCATCATTAAAGAATCAATTAATCCCAATTAATCCCAATATCTGTCTCTTCAATTTGTTTTTTCGCCATTTTCTTTAATCGCACCAGTAAAATTATATGACCAGCGAAAGCGTCAAAGATAACCCGATTCGGAAAATTACTATTTCGGGGCTGTTTTGTCGTTTCTGAGTCACAAAAAAAAGAAAAAAGCAAAATTATCGCTAATTTCCTATAAAAGACTCTCATTTGCTGAAAAACGACTAAAAATAAAAATTTTAAATCTTTACAAATTTGTCATTTAAAATCCCTTTAATTTTAGTTTAAAAACTTACTGTTTATAATCTGCTTCTACTCCCAATTAGCTATTATATCCTGTTTTTAATATTAACTTTATATCCCTATTCAATTTTAGAAACTTTTACATCAATTTAAAAAATCACACTTTTCCATAATGTCTGAACATTTAGAAAACACTGCAACTTTACAAAAATATTTAGAATTAGACCAAAGAGGTAAAATCTTAGCCGAATATATCTGGATTGATGGTGCTGGTAACATTCGTTCTAAAGGTAGAACTTTAAGTAAACCTGCCACTTCAGTTGATGATTTACCAGAATGGAACTTTGATGGTTCTTCCACTGGTCAAGCTCCTGGTCATGACTCTGATGTCTATTTAAGACCCGTTGCTTATTACCCAGATCCATTTAGAAGAGGTGATAACATTATCGTTTTAGCAGAATGTTGGAACAATGATGGTACTCCAAACAAATTCAACCACAGACATGAATGTGAGAAACTAATGTTAGCTCATAAAGAAGAAAAAGTTTGGTTTGGTTTAGAACAAGAATACACTTTATTCGATCAATATGATAACGTTTACGGTTGGCCAAAAGGTGGGTTCCCAGCCCCACAAGGTCCATACTACTGTGGTGTTGGTTCAGGTAAAGTTTACGCCAGAGATGTTATTGAAGCTCATTACAGAGCTTGTTTATACTCTGGTATTCAAATTTCTGGTATCAACGCTGAAGTGATGCCATCTCAATGGGAATTCCAAGTTGGTCCATGTACTGGTATTGAAATGGGTGATCAATTATGGGTTGCTAGATATTTACTACATAGAGTTGCTGAAGAATTTGGTGTTAAAATCTCATTCCATCCAAAACCATTAAAAGGTGATTGGAATGGTGCTGGTTGTCATACTAACGTTTCAACTGAAAACATGAGAAACCCAGGTGGTATGAAATACATTGATGATGCTATTGATAAATTAGCTAAACGTCATAAAGAACATATTTTATTATATGGTACTGATAATGATCAAAGATTAACTGGTCGTCATGAAACTGCATCATTATCTTCTTTCAGTGCGGGTGTTGCTAACAGAGGTGCTTCCATCAGAATTCCAAGATCTGTTGCTAAAGAAGGTTTCGGTTACTTTGAAGATCGTAGACCTGCTTCAAACATTGATCCATATTTAGTTACTGGTATCATGGTTGAAACTATTTTAGGTCAAATTTCTGATGCTGATATGTCTAAAGAATTCCAAAGAGAATCTGAAGAATAGATTTATTCATTTTATTATTATTTCATTTTGTCTGTCTCCTATATTTTATAATGTTGTATGAAATTGATTTTTTACATTTGATTAAGTCTGATGTAGTCTTTTACTATTTAGTTAGAAATTAGAGATGATAGTTGGTATTTTGCTCCTAGTTGATACAACTATTTCAGCTCCAAGTACTTATTTTAATATTTACTTCAAATAGTAAGAGGCTAATGGTCTCATGTTCATAAAGATGTGTTTCCATTTGTCTTAGTCTTTGTCTGGTTGTATTGTTATGCCAATTTGCGAAAAGATAAGATAAGAGAGACTTCATAAACTAAAGATTTGAGATTTGAGTCAAGATGGCATGTTTTTGTATTTTGTGGAGAAATTATAGTCCCATTTACAGTAGTTGGCCAATCATGCTTGTTTCATTGATAAGTATATTGGGTTGTTGAGGGATAAGTATTAAGCATTACTGTTGTATTTTTGTTGGTGGTTATTGGATTTTTGTAATAATGTCTAAAACTATGTAATAGTCATTAATTGGATAAGAGAGTGAGTGCAGTTTAAGTGTGACCTACGACTCATAGAGTTTTACATGGATTAGTTTTTTGATCAGTATTGAGTATACTATCAATCTGTTTTCATTTTCAATAGCTTGATGGTTTAACATCTTCGGTTATCCATCTATCTGATTCTAGTGTCAAATGTGATAAGTCATATAAATTTAACTGTTAATGTCCTATATATACACTTTAATTCTCTGTAGCTATAAACACTACTTATTAATTTTGTCAATGTTGACAGTTATTTAATCTTTGTGTCAAAATTTAGTTGTAGTCCAAATAGATATTAACAGAGTAAAAAGAAATATCCTTCAATAGCTTACTGATTATTATAGTTTTATGATTCCGTTGATCTGTACAGAGATATACTGAACTTGGAACTTGGAACTTGGAACCATACAAACTTTACTACTTCATAAATGGCAAACTAATTTCTAATTTCAAATTTGTTACACTAAATTAAGAATTTGGCGAAAAAATGACGTATTTTAGTTTTAGAAAAAAACACATGACGTCATATAAAATATAAAACTATCACGTGATAAATTTATAATGAGGATTATGAAGCCCCGCCCTTGGTGTTTTTCTCATTTTTTTTCTTCTTCAGTTTTAAGGATAAGAAGACAACCATATTACAACCAGATTATTTATAGTTTTTTTACTCAACAGATACAATGACTGTTGATTATAATCAGCTACAACTAGAGTCCACCTATTTGGAAGATTATAGACAAGCGATCAGATCCAAAACTCTACCATGGGACGGATTTGCAAGATCTCAATTAATCCAATCAAAAGACTCTAAAAATCTGATTAGTTTAGAAAAATTATATTTTGATAAATTAAAGACCTTATCATCAATCGATTCAATTGTTTATAAAGATTATTTTCAAACTTTGATAAACGTCTTAAGTCAAGATCTACCAATTGAAAGAAATGATGTTAAAAAATTCGTCTTAGTTGCAATTTCTGATTTGCTACCATTGGATTTTAATTTAACAAATAGCGAAATTCAACTAATGTTCACTCAACTAGTTAAATTATCAGATAATAAAGATGAAATCATCAAATTATTAGCGTTATTCAATTCCACATTATTGATAATTAACCAAGATCATGAATTTGATCAAATTGATTTATTGAAAATTTTTGATGAATTAATTGAATTGTTAAATTCAAATAATTTTAATCTAAAATTCATCTCAATTCAATTGATTAGTGAAATATTGATGTCTTATTCACATAAATTATCTTATAGAGAATTATTTTGGTCAAAGTATGATGAATTGTTACCATTATTATTCAGTAATTTGAATCAAACATTATCTATAAATTCCACTAAAAATACAATAGAATCAATTCAATTCCAGTATAAAATCTTACTTGTTTTATGGATTTTATCATTCTCAAAGGATAAATTATCAATTATTTCAAAATATTATTTAGATGATTTATTACTTTTAATTAAAATTTTAAAAATTTCAATAAAGGAAAAGATTTCTAGACTAATTATTTCAATCTTGATCAATTTAACTAATAATTCATTGATTTTAAAGTATTTGATCTTAAATGGTGACTTTATTCCAATTTTAAATAATTTAAAAGAAAGAAAATGGAGTGATGATGAACTAATTACTGATTTAGAAGATTTAACAAATAATTCAGTTGAAATTTTTAACAGATTAACAAGTTTTGATGAGTATTTACAAGAGTTAAACTTGAAAAAATTTAAAAACTCCCCAGTTCATTACAAAGAAGAATTTTTCTTAGATAATTTAAGTAAATTTCAAGATTCAAATTATAAAATTTTCAAACAAATTTTATCAATTTTAGATGAAGATAATTTAGATTCAACTGTCTTGAAAATTTTATTGAATGATTTAAATAAATTATTAAGAATCGATTCAAATACAATCGATATTTTAACTAAACAAGGTTATAAAGTCAAAATCATGCAACTATTAACTCATAAAAATTCAGAAGTTAGATATGAAGCTTTGAAAATTACCCAATTATTAGTCTCTCAATCTTTGAAATAAAGATAAAGTGATGATTGTTTTTCACATCATGATCTTAATATTTTGAATAAATCTGGTATTTTTTCTGATAATATCCTTTACATAGATAGTACAATACAATAATGTTAAAAAAGAAAAATATGTAACTATGGATCTATAAAATTTTAACGTGATGATTTTTTTCTTTCATTTCACACTAACCATGAAATCAGAAACATCTGCTTCACCATAACTAAAATCTTCATCATATTCATCAAAGTCATCATCATAGTATTCTTTAATATTTCTTGTATTGATTCTATCATTCAGTATGTTTCTTTTTTGAAAGTATAAATCATCGTAATCTTCACCATCGTCTTCATCGAATTGAAATCTTTGCAAGTTATCCTTTTGTTGAATTTTTTCTTGAATGTCTTTACTTAGTGCATTGACGAATTTCAAACTTTTATTGAATAAAACTTTTGTATCATTTTGGAATTTATTGAAATTTTCATTTAATCTTAGATTAGATTTATTCTTATCCCTTTTCAATGAATTAAAGGAATCAGTTGATGTTTGAATGTTTATGATTGACAGTTTTTTTTTCAATGAACTGAAATTCTCTTGCTGAATTGCAGTATTAGTTTCGATTTGATAACGTAGTGTATCTATAGGATTATTGAATGGATTACTAGCATTTTCTTTGCTTAGATCACCAGCACATTTTTTCTCTAATAAGTGTAATTCTCTTTCTGATTGTTTAGATTTTTCTTTCAAAATCTCAATTTGAGTTTTATAATCTAATACTTGTCTTTGCTTTGATGCTAATTGGATCAACAGTTCCTCAGATTTAATTTCTTCTGAGATGACTTGTTCTAATTGCTGATGCTTGATTGGTGAATCTGACCTTCTCTGATCAGTTTGTCTTCTTTTCAAAGGGGAATCAGGAGTTCTCTTTGGTGAATATACTGAAGATTGTAAATTCAAACCTTTTGATGGACTTATTTTTGGCTTTTGTTTGTTGAAATCGACATTCCCTGAATTTTGTTCAGTATTTTGAAATGGATTAACCCTTTCTTGAATTTTAGACTCATTAATATTAGTACGGTTACTTAAACTGAATTTAACTAAACCAGTTGATTCTGAAATGATCCTTTGTTTATTGTGAACTTTTGTAGTTTTGACATTTCTTCCATCGATTTGATTATGGATTGATTCTAACACCATTACGCCTATAGCTTGAACAGAAGATATCAATTAGAAGAAAGGTATTTTTTTAATCATTTATTTGAAAAGATATTCAATTAGATTTCTAAAAAGAGTTAAATGTAAACAATTAGTCCCAATTGGGATTTGAGATTTATCGTGATTACATAATTCATTATTTTCATCCAAACACCAAATTTCTGATTACTTTTTTGTAAATAAAAGATTCAACTATAAAGATTTCATTCAATTGGAAGTATCAAGATGGATATATTAGGGTATATTGGCGATCTTATTCTAAAGAAGAACGCAAATGCACTAGAGAAAGTGTTTGAAAATGATTTATACCAAACACCAATAAGTCTATTACAGATCAAATCCGTTGATGAAGATTCACAGTTCTCTAAATTATTCCCAGATGAAATTAGAAGAGTGCTTGATTCTATCTTATTGTTAAACAAGACTAATATTCAAGATCCAATTGAGAAATTCAATGCACACTTAGACGTTCTAAGAAGCTTAAATCGATATGCTGAACAACAAACCAATTGGTTTTTGAAAGTTTTGATAACAGTAACTAGAAAGTTGATGAAAATTGCCAAAGATACCGATCAATATATCAAGGAAAATCCATATGTATTAGAGAGCAATAATAGGAATCACATTGAGCAAGAAAGTTGTTTGATCAAAAGCTCAAGAATTATTCATAATTCTTATAAATTATGTCTAAATGATAAAAATGAAGATATGAAAACAACAAGAAGATTATACATTTATTTTTTCATAAATCAAGAGTTGAAGATTTATTTACAAGTCAATGCTAAAGATTTAGCTAAAAATATGGAGAAAGTTTTGAGTTCTAAAAGAGATGAATTACCAAATTTAAACAAGATTCCAAAAAATCAATGGATTACTTATTTATATTACAGTGGTGAAGTTTTTTTAAACGATGGTGAATTCAAAAACTCTTATAAGAAATTTGATAAAGCATTTGAACTTTGTTTGAAAAATGATTATAAACACATGGAATCAATTTTGATTTATTTAATACCATTAAAATTTTTAATTACTAAAAAATATCCAAATCTAAACTATTTGAAAGCCAAGTTCCCAAATTTATATGAGTTATATTTTGATTTAATATTAAGTTTACAAAATGGAGATCTATTACGATTTGAAGTTTGGTTCAGTAAATATGAGGAATTTTTGTTGAAAAAGAACTTATATCTAATTATTGAAAATTTAAGGAATTTAATAACGTTGAAATTAATCAAAAGATTCTATAAATTAAATAATAATTCAAGTCATTTATCAATTTCTTCATTGACTAAATGTTTGGAATTTTCAAACTATCATAAAATGTCTAAAGATTCAAATTTTTCAAATGATGAAACTGAATGTTTATTAGCTAATTTGATCTTCAAGAATTTAATTAAAGGATATATATCCCATACTAATGGAGTGTGTGTTTTAAGTAAGAAAGAACCATTTCCAGTACAAGTTGCAAATGATTGAAATTATGGGTGTGTAATATCTATAAATTAATGAGATGATACAATACAATTTCAAAATGACGTAGAAATAATAATTATAGGAGTTAAAATGACACAATGACTTGTAAAAATAACTCGGATTTGATCTTTTGTGTCATTTGTTTGTGAAAATTATAAATCTCTACAACATTCTAAAGACGACTAATTAGCAATTAGAGACTAGACAATTGGTGCATTGAGAACACATTGAGTGAATGGTTGAGTTTTTTTAGGTGGTAAAGGTCCTGTGCTGTTGCAAAATGAGTCAATAGATGAGTCAAAGAAAAAAATGTCTCCAGGTTTTCTAAAGGCCGCAAAACCGTTAATTTGTGACAACTTTACAGCGTAGATCGTGGGGGTCTGTTCATATCTCAACTCTTCGGGGGATGATTCATTTGGTGGGATCTGTTTTTTCTTTCAAAGGAGGATTTAGGCGGAAGGAAATGAAAATTTAGTGGGAGCATTCGGGTTAAAACAATTGGTGGTCCCGTTAGAAATAGGCAGCAATTAGTTAATGGAGGCAAAAACTTCCGAAATTGGTTTTCACAAGCAAAGTTCTTAAAAGCGTGGATGGATTTAAGTGTAACAAAATTGATTAGGCATAAATCTGGAGTGCATGAAGGGAGTGACAATTTTAATGATTAAAAAATTTTCTGTTTGAAACTAATATAAAAAGGATTGAATTTCCACTTTGTTCTCTCTATCTTCTTTTAAATCATTACAGTTTTTCAACTTATATCCTTTAAACTACAACTGACATATATTTATCACACAATGCAATTCCTAGTCTTATCTGCTGAACCAACTCAACCATTCGTCATCAAAGACTTATCTCCAGTTTCAAAACCTGAACAAGAAGCTCCATCTTCTCCATTATTATAAATGGTTCCAATACATCATATTTTCATAGATATCCTTATTGATCTATTTGGTTAATATTCATTCTTCATTTAACATTGGTTTTTTTTATTATAGGTGGTTGCTTTTTTTGTTACATAGTATCTGGTATATACTTTTGTCTTCAGGTGTTAGTTGTTGTTTGATTTTTTTATTTGTTTTACTTCTTGTATATTAATTGAATTAACATTTTGAAGTTATATTTCCTGCTGTAGTTTGTCCATTATGGTGTGATTTCTTTATGTTGTGCGAAATAATTGATTTCATGTTTCTTTCATCTCTGTCATCAATAGAAGATATTGTATCATCTACATGTACTTCTGAGTATCATCTAGAAAACTATTCCAATCTCAGGTGTTGTAATGGCTGGATAAATTACATTTTAGCAATTTAATGTGAGGTATATTTTCTTGCTCGAGAGGTGTAGCTCACCTGAATAATTATGAAAAAATATAAAGCTGTGATAGTAGAGAATTACTGATGTTCCACTTTCAATTGGTACATCTGATGTAAAATTTATGTTTTGGATGATAGCTCTCAATATTAATTAAATAATTAGGTACAAGTTTTATTAATAATCAATTTTCTTTCAGATAGGACCTCATATGCTTATTTCATCTATACAATTATGGTGTTTCAAATTGCAACAAACCAGCAAATGTATATATTGTTACAATATCCTAATACATGTTATAAAATACCGTCTATCAAATATCATTATCATGACGGGTCCAAGTAACTATATTATACAAAAAACGTTTCTATAAACAATACATTCAAGTTAAATATATACAAGTCCACCCGATGCGAACACGTCTAAAAAAACGGATAGAATTCATTGTATTTCTTAGCATAATAAGTAGTTGAAGCTAAACCAATAACGGTTAGGATAACTGGAACAGGTTTTTTGAATCTAACTGGGATACCTCTAGAGATACCAGCAGCTAGCAATAAAGATGAAGATCCTAATGCGATTTCTAAACCCCAATCAGCGTTTTTGTGTAATAAATAACCTGCAATTGCATATGAAGCTGAAAAGGTTAAACCTGCCACTAATGAAGGGATTGATCCCTTTTTGATATAACCAGTGACACCACCAGCGAAGACTAAAGCTGAAAGAGTGTATGCTGGATGTTCCTGGATCAAAAGGTTAGTGGAATCCACAGTGATTCATGCCTACAGCTTGAGTTACTCACCATTCTTAATTGACTTCCTTATGATTTTATAATGTGGTTCCCTCTTCAAAATGTTTCCACATTTTCTGTTCATTTTCCATTTTCATTAGAATTTGTCAGGTTCACGTGACTTGAGATTCACGTGACACTAGTACAAAGTTTTGAGGCTACGCTTTATAATGCCCAAATTTCACTCACTTGTTTGACAATTTTGTAGTGGATATCTTTCTTCATCGTGGGAACGTCTAATGGAAATGATACAACAGCAGAGAAACCCTAAAATCCAGGAAAAATTATCATTGTTGAAGTTGAAGAGAATAGATGAACTGAATAACAGCCTAAAAGAACTATTATCAAAAGATAGAATTTATGCATCTAATGCTTCATACGCTATTATAAACCAAGTAACGAGTGAAAAGGATTACGCGTTACCTGAAGTATCAGGATACATGAACCCTGGTGAAAACCCTTTCAGAATCGACAATAAAGCTGGAAGTGGGAGTGGTTCAGGTGCTGATGGTTGTTGTACAATAATGTGAGAGAAATAAGAACCAAACAAAAAAAAAAAGTTTCAATGTATTAATGTATCAATGTATCATAGTTCTATTTCAACCTAGTTGTTTCTGTTCTTTATTCAATTCATAAGCTAAATGTTCTTGTTCAACAGCTATTGGTGATGCTAATGCTGATATCTTCTCATGGGTACCATTCAATTCTTCATCTCCTTCCTCTGCACCACAACCACAGTCATAGTCTTCCAAGATAGTGGTACAGTCGTACTCTGGTTTCCCCAACCGTTCATTCACTTTATTATGGATATGACAACCCCAAACTGATGCAATTTGTCTACTATTTAACTGTGGAGGATATTTTTGTAACAACTTTGAAAAATGTTTAGCACAATCACCACATGGATAAACTTTAACAAATAGTCTAATATACTCAGATAACGTTTTCTTTTGTTCTGTAGTTGGAGTTTCTGGATATCTTGCTAAAATTGTATGAAATAATCTCCATGTAGCACGACCCAACTCTGCTTTCAAAGTCTCGTTGGTCATTTGTGGCATGAATGGTTCTAACTGAATATTTGGTAGTGCTGTGTCATCCTGATTAGCCATCAATAGTGCATCTTTCTCAAGATCAATCGTTTCCTTATTGTGCTTGATAGATGATGATTTTTTCATGTCAGGGTTTAGTGGTTTTGGATCAGATAACTGAGAAGACGAGTTCAAAAAAAGAAAGAAAACTGTTATGAGAGTAAGTGAGACAATCACAATGCTGTTCTTTCTCTTCAAGTGTATCATTTTAGTGTAAGTATGTTGATCCTTTATCAATATTGATAGAAACTGTTTTCGAGTTTTTCGTTCTTGATTTTTATTTCCTTCTGGACTCAAAGAATCCTTCCAGAAATGTCCAATAAACACATTATCTCAAATCAAGGAGAACTGAAAGTCTACAAAGAATCAGCAGTAGTCAAGCATTACAAAGACAAGACGCAAATGTTCGATGAGTACGCAATGGCATCAATCAAAAAACAATTGTCTACCTTATCTACTTTACTACCAATTTTAGAGATAATTTTCATACATCAAGAATAAGTGAAACATTATTACGATCTCCTCTATCCAGAGAAAGGATTGAAGGTGTGGAGATAATCCAAAACAGTTCATGTCCAAAGAAGCAATTCTTCCAGATTTAACAACAACGTTCAAAGGGTTATTTATTTCCAGAGAACTTTTAATAGTGAATGAATAATTTGGTGACTTGCAACACTTTGGTGGCTTGGATGAATTAGACCAATCAGTTTAATTTGAAAAATATTTGAATCACTATTTGAAAGCTTCTAAAAATGACTTAATAGTTTCAATTGATCAATTAATTGAAGATTCAATAGATTTAAACATACGCAACTTTAATACACAAATTAT
The DNA here is from genome assembly GCA_003708145.3 of Phaffomyces orbus. Classification (NCBI taxonomy): domain Eukaryota; kingdom Fungi; phylum Ascomycota; class Saccharomycetes; order Phaffomycetales; family Phaffomycetaceae; genus Phaffomyces; species Phaffomyces orbus. Next base: position 115,539 of record PPNK03000011.1, read on the forward strand.
TGAAAAATGTTGTGCTCTAGAAAACCAAAGAGATTCTCATTTATTGTCAATTTCAGTTAATTTATCAACTCTATCAAAATGTGTTCAACATGAGAAAATATCAGTTAAGTGAATCAAATTAATTGATTCCACAGTTTCCAGAAACCTAAACAATAGCTTGGGTGAGATAAGAAGATTAACTGTAATAATACATTCAGTAACTCAAAACTAGAAACTCTCAATGATAATGAAAATTATTGAAATTCTGCTTTATTTACTAATAAGAACGAAAAAAAGTGCACTGAATGATGTTTTTGATAAGTTGAGTCCTCCTCAAATGAATATAGTTTGCTATTATTGCTTATTGATACTAAATACTTTTTCAATAGTGATCTTGATATTACATTCAATTTAATTTGATACGTCTCTCATTGGAATGATTCTCAATCGTATCAAGACTTGGTCACATCTTTCAAATGGAACACTGGATTACACCAAATTTTCGTTTAGATTTTTTAGAAATAGTTTGAATAGTTTTAGAAACAAAATTATATTACTGTTTGCGTACTCAAAAGGCAACTACAAATGACTTGAAATTACTTAGCTTTAATACAAAGTCAAAACATTTGAGCTGATATGTTTATACACATTTTTATATACAAAACTTTCAGCTATTTTGGTATGTACTAAACTAGTGTTTTATTGAACTATGACCTACATAAATAGATAAAACCATTATAGATCGCGGAGGAGATTAGCCCATAATGACTTCCCTTAACTTGGTTTTTATATCTCTGAGACTGAATACAGAACGCTCACCATTTTCGTCTTCTTCTTTTGCTGGGTCAATCCATTCTGCTTCTGAGAAGCTCATAAGATAAAATTTACCATTGTTGACTAAAAAGTTGTCTTTGTGGATTGCTTTTGTGATGTTAATGTTGATTTGTGATAATAAAACTGACCATTTAATTGCTTCTCTAAATAATTTGTTCAAGTTCTGGACATTGCTTTCAGTCGTATCACCTAAATAATTCTTGTCATCTGGTATTATGTGTTTTGTAACAATGAAGTTACCATAATCAACCATGTATTTTTCCATATTGGTGCTTACAAAAGGACCATAACATATGATATCTGGTGCCTGAATGCTCATATTATTAGTATTCAGATTGTGTTTCTTGATGGCTTCAAGCATTTTTGATTCTTTTTCAACATTCATAATAATAGCATGTGCTTCAGATTTAGCTTCTTCTTCATTTATATCTTTTAATAAATTGTGAATTCTAACCATGCTATAGATTTTCATATCTATTTCAACATCCAATCTTTGTTGCTTTGTTTTCAATGTTTCAAGTAACCACCCTTTTCGTAAAACACTCTTCAGATAGTACTTTTCTTCAACTACTGATAACAAATATTTTTTTGAAGTTTCAATTGAGGTGGGATTCAATACAAGTGGAACAAGTGGTGTAAATTTAAACATAAATGGAACAACTTTTGAATATCTATATCGGAAATTTTGATCATTTAACTTTGATATATGTTTAGGATCATTTTCATACTTGAATAAACTCTTCAATAATGGTACAACCTTTTCATCTTCACAATCATTCTTAGACACTATCTTCTGAATTAGCAATAATGTGAGTTGAAGAGGAAACTCATGAAACATGAATTTATATGACTTGAATTTCACAATTTTAGATCTTGCTAAAAGTTCTCCAATTTTCTGGGTTGAACTATTTTCCAAAGTAGCTTGGATGATTGATTTTTTGATGAATATAATTTCTTTGATATTTTCATTTGTGAGATTTGTGATCTTCAAATCATTGATTAAAATTGTTAAAATATTATCCATTTCATTTTCTAACTCTTCATTTTCTTCACTATTATTTGTTTCAGAAATCTTCTGATAGAGTACTTGTAGTTCAATAAACTTCTGGCTCCTTCTTAATTCTTCAATGATGTTGATATTGATATCATTTTTGAATGTAAATCTAAATAATTCTTCATCTAGTTTCAACTCAAGTATTTCAATGTGGTTACAATTTTGTAAAATAATAAACCTTGACCTATAGTTAAACTGATAAATGATCAATTGTTTGAAAAAATTTACATATTTTGTGATAGTATGGTAGGTAGCAATATTTGAATCATCTTCTATCAAGTTAAAAGACAACTTTGCCTCTAGTGGTACTATGACATCTCCTGTTGGTGTTCTGAACCTTATTTGCGCATCTGACCGACAGTTCCCATGAACAGTATTAGCTTTTTGGGCTCTTTTTGGTTCTAATGAAGGTTCGTTCAAATTTAGTGGAAAGAAAAACTGCGTAATTGAATCCACTGCTTTCTTCAATAAATCGTCCACATCAGACTCCACTTCAAAAGCATAATCCTTCAACAGCAAGTTCATACTAATAACAATTTTTGTAGGATTGAAATGTCATTAGCTATTGGATCCAACGTTTCATATGTTCTACTTATCTTCAAACCTATCTCTTCATCAATCACACCTAGTATTTCATTAATTTCTACATCCCACTGTTCACAAACCAGTAAAACTGGCTTAGTCAGCTTAACCAATAATGAGTTACTAGTAGATGAATTTTTAACTGTTTTCTTAATTTGTTTTGATAAAACACCATAACTAAAATACACTCTATGAATTATTTTAAGTAATTGATGTATTTCCTCCTTAGTCGGATAACCATCAACATCATCAGGTCTTGAAACATTGAATAGACAGTAATTGGTGAAAAATTCTCCTAATTTTTTAATATTTGGAAACATACTTACTAGATTACACTCATCATTTTGGAGTAGTAAAATGCCATTTGAGGCGAAAGACATTAACTTTCGGAATTTTATCATGTTGGATTCCAAGTCGTTATTCCCAAAATCCATTGTGACTGTATAATCCTTAGGTTTCAAATATACAGAAACTAAAACTAGCGCAAGAATAATAAGTTATCCTTTTTATTTTTGGTTTACACAAAAGCTCTCAAAAAATCGCTTCATATACATAACTATTTTTACTTATATAGCAATCCAATTGTTATGTACACTTATACATGAGAGTGAAAAGATTATTGAGAAACAAGCTACTCATATTGGATGTGTATGCTAGAATATTAAACCTTTGAAGTTAGTTAATGTAAATTCTGGATGGGAAAAGAACTGGAGTTGAGTGTTGCAAATGATTGTGGATTAATTTATGATAGTAAGATACTAGCAGGAGCATTATCGAATAACCAGTGGGTCTGACATCAAGAACATGCTTAACGACTATAAAAGAAATGTTTTTCAAAAGAACAAAGCAACTGACTTGGAAGTATCAGTTGTAGCCTGTTTGTGTGATACTTTTAAAGCATAATTTGTATAGGAATAAGCCTCAAATGTTAAGAATATGCCTTATATGATTTAACTGAGAGAGGTGTTATCTACAAAATTACCTATATGGTCATATGATTACATGGTAGAATCCCTATTTGAAGACATACGCAAAAAAGATTCTTAACTTCCTTTAATTTGGCGGATATGCAAATAGGGACCTGGAGGCCATGGGTGTCCCCGTTTGGCGACATCGCTACTTTTTTTACATAGGCAAATAGGAACATATATATATGCTCTAAAACATTCCATGAAAGAAACACGCGACATATTTCGGAGATGTTTTGGGGGCGGAACAACGACTATATAAATTTATTCAAGCTTGACACATGAGTTAATATCTGATCATCCAATTATTAAAGCAATGCAACCATCAAAGAGACCAACGGGGATCCCAACAGTGCAGATCAATTCAGCTAGGGAAATGTTTGCGAACACTGTGAGGGCAAGACAGCCAGTGAATCAGCAAGCACTCGAGACTCAAAGACCACAACATTTCACAGCACCTTCAATCCCATTAAATTCAAAACATGACATTCAAGTACCTGCAAAGAATCACAACGTTGATTCATGTGCCAATCCTCAATGCGCACATTGCGGACAAGTTATCATTCCGTCACCAGCTTCATCTTTCCCTATAAATGAAACACCTTCAATAAGTATTGGAGATTGGGAAATTTATACAACAAAACAGCCAATTCTATCAAGTGATGAAATTGATAAAGAACAGGAAAGATTAGGGTTTCCTATACCTGAAATGATATTTGGAAACAATAAAATCGAGATCAAGAACGTTAAAAAACCTGATTTTCTAATAAGTTTTAATACAAAAGATGCATTGAGTTTAGTTGATAAAGACGTTGAAAATCTTTTAAAAGTGAGTTATTCGAATGAATGGTTCAGTACAAGACAAAAGAAAACACAAGAAGTGAAAGAAGTTGCTAAACTTTATGATTGGACATATACAACAAGTTATAAAGGTTCAATATCAGAAAATTATGAATTTCAACAAGATTCTTCAATGGAGATACCAATTGATAAACTGACCAAACCTGATCCAATTTTGTTTTTCGATGAAATGGTCTTATATGAAGACGAATTAGGTGATAATGGGATCTCATTGGTTAATTGTAAAATCAGAGTCATGCCTGAACGGTTATTACTTTTATGTAGATTATTTTTGAGAGTTGATGATGTTATATTTAGAATTAGAGATACAAGGGTTTATATTGAATTTAAAGAGAATTTGATAATAAGAGAATATAAAGAACAAGAAGCCAACTATAATGACGTGTTAAGAAAAGTTCCTCCAATGGTTGCTGATCCAAGAAGTTACTTAAGAGATCAACAATGGATTTCTAATAAACTACCTGTTTTAAGTAGAAAAATCGATTATTTAAAACTTGAATGAATGGGAAGTGATTGATTGAATTGTTGTATATATATGTATCTATTCATTAGAAATAATCTTTTTTGCAGATATGATATCCTGATTTGAGGCCAGCTCATTATCTATAATTTCTTGTAATTTAAATTTGGCTAATTCATTGATCTTTTTATAATCAACTTTATCATCTTTACTTTTCAAGTTTTGTAATTTCTTACTAACTATATATAATCCACTCCAACCTTTAACGTAATTTGATACCAATTCAACACTTCTTGAATAAAATTTGAACGAGTTTATTAAATTATTAAGATTACTGGTTTTGTCTTTCTTATCAGATTCTCTTTGTAGATATAATAAATGAGACAATTCACCCAATCTACCATGAACAACATAATTAAATGGTCTGATTATCAAAGTTTCCTCATATGAAAAAATAGCTTTATCATAATGACCAATTTCAACATAAGTTTCAGCTAATTCACACCATGTTTCCTCGTCAGTTGGTGATAATGTCAAATACGCATTTAAACTTTTAATATAATCTTGATAGTCCTTTGCAGGTTTCATCAATGAGATTCTTTTCTTCAAAGTGGTTAATTCATTAGCAGGTCTTGTATTAAGATATTTGAATGCTTCTTGAGGGTTATTATCAACGATTTGTAAATACGTCGTTTTCAAGACAGCAACTCTTTCACTGTTGGAATCACCGAACTTGTCAAGGATTCTGTCTAAACTGATCTTAGTTTCACCAAATTTACCAATAATCAACGTTAAATAGAAATTTAGTTCAACAATATCGTAATAGTCTGGATCACTCAACTCATTGATGTGTTTTGATAAGAAATACTTCAATTCTTCGTAAGTTTCGAAAATCTGGCGTGGATTGAACTTGACAAACACTGACAGTCTGTGGATCTCCAAAAACAAATCCTTCTGTGACATTTCCCACCACCTTAACTGTCCATTTAATACTCAAAAGAATAATTGATTCGGAACTTATTTTTATGAAACCGGAATTGGACTCATCAAAAAAATTTTCCTTCAAAATATTTCACTTTCATTTGAAAAAGAAAGACTTCTGCTCATTCTTGGTCTCTTCGTCCTCTTCAAGAAACTAAAACTTCTTTCGTCTGAATTCAAGTTCTCAAAAAGTCTATGTGTTATATCCTCACATCAACTATTCATTCAATCAGCTCAATAAATTTACCCATATTATTATCAACAAATCCGAATTAAAACCTATATCCATACTTTAATTCCTCCATCATGTCATTCATCAACATTTGTCGTGACAACACAGATCCTTTCTACCGTTACAAAATGCCTCCAATTCAAGCTAAAGTTGAAGGTAGAGGTAACGGTATTAAAACTGCAGTCGTTAATGCATCTGAAGTTGCAAGAGCATTAGGTAGACCAACTGGCTATATCATCAAATTCTTCGGTTTTGAACTAGGTGCCCAAACTTCTATCAATGAAAGTTCTGATCGTTATTTAGTTAACGGTGTTCATGATGCTCCAAAATTACAAGACACTTTAGATGGGTTTATCAACAAATTCATCCTTTGTGGTTCTTGTAAAAATCCAGAAACTGATATCATTATTTCAAAAGACGAAAATTTGATTAGAGATTGTAAAGCTTGTGGTCAAAGAACTAAAATTGATCCAAGACATAAATTAGTCACTTATATTCTGAAAAATCCACCTGAATCATCTAAAAATAAAAAAAAAGCTGCAACTGCTTCTGCTAACGTCGTTGGTGGTGGTGTTTCCATTTCTGATATTGCTTCTGGTAAAAAATCATCTAAAGATGAAGATGAAGGTGAAAATGCTAATAATAATGAAGATGATGATGCTCTAACTAAAAAAATCAACGCTGAAGCTTCTGCATTACCAGATGTTCAAGTTGCTGATGATGATTGGGCCGTTGATGTCTCTGAAGAAGCTGTTAGAAAAAGAGCTCAAGAATTAGAAAATCTAAATATGGATTCAGCTTTAACTGATTACGATAAATTCGGTGAATGGATCTTAGAATCTGGTGATGATAAATCTGAATTACCATCAGATGTTGATATCTATAAGAAATTAACAGAATTAAATATCGTTAATGATCCACAAACTGTTCAAGTTTTAGCACAAGTTTTATTCGATGAAAACATTATTGAACAAATTCGCGCTCATCAAGGTTTGTTAGCTAAATTAATCACTTCTGATAAACATGAAAAGGCCTTCTTAGGTGGGTTAGAAAGATTCTTAGGTTTAGATAAACCAGATTTATTGCCATTAATCTCTAAAATTTTATTAAACGTTTATGAAAGTGATTTGATTAGTGAAGAATCAATCAAAGAATGGGGTTCTAAAATCTCCAAAAGATACGTCTCCAAAGATATTTCTAAAAAAGTTAAAAAAGCTGCTAAACCTTTCATTAAATGGTTAGAAGAAGCTGAAGAAGAAGAATCTGATTCTGAATAAATTCTTTAATCTTGTAAATTGAAAATTAATAAATAAATGAATGGAAATTACTACAACTTTGTAATTTAAAGATACAAATAAATGTTTATTTATATAAAAATGCATTTTAAAAATCATTACAGTAAAAACCCCAACTAATATACAACAAAGACAAAACTGAAATAAAATCAAATCAGCACAAACTTTGAAACAAAAATCAATCCAAACCTTTTTTAGCGTTAGCTTTTTTATTTTTTTTATTATGTTTCTTTGAATTTGTTTGAGCTCCATTTTTATGGAATGGAGTTGAAAATTTACCTTTAACACCATTCATTTGGAAAAAATCACGATCTAAATCTTCAGTATCATTGAAAATTGCAGCTTGTTTACCACCATGATTAACTGATGAAGATTGTCTGTCCCCTGAAGCTCCAATATGGGAAGAAAAGGAAATTTTAGCTAAATCTTCAGCTAGATCAAATTCATCAATACCTTTATCCTTTGAAGCTGATAAAATTTGTTCTCTTCTACTTGCAGGTAATGAATCAATCGTGTATAACTCTTTGTTGAATTCATATTTTTCTTCGTCTGTTATCACTATTGGAACACCTTCTTCATCAAATCTTGGTGGTGGATTAACAAACAATAATTTACCATTAACATAATCTTTTAAGATGTATCTTGAAGCTCTTGGTTCATCTGCACTACCAAAACCTTGTGTCATATAACCTCTTGCTCTTGCGTAAGCAGTTAATAATTCATGAGAAGTTGGAATACCGGAACCACCATCAACTTTAGCCTTGATTGGAATTGCAATACCATAAATTGCTTCTAAATAATATTTTGGAATTCTTTGTGCAACAATCTCTGATGGACCAGTATATTCTCTCAATTGATCAATTGGTAAAACACCATTACAAACTAATTCACCATTAGTAAATGCAAAATTTGGGAAAACTAAACCTGGACAATCACATAAAACAACATCTTCTGATAATCTAATAGTTTGGAAATGTTTAGTCTTACCTGGAGTTGAAGAAACTGAAACTTTTTTAGAACCAACTAATGCATTAATTGTTGAAGATTTACCAACATTTGGATACCCAACTAAACCGATTTGTAATATTGGATGATCAGCATTTGGAAATTGTGATAAAGGTTCTGGAGCTTCTTTTAAAAATAACTCTTCTAATTCTTCAATTTTTAAAATTCTAATAGCTTCTTCCACTGAAGATTCTTCTTCAGATCTTAATTTGAATTCAGTATTGATTTCTTCACCTGCTTCTTTTTCTAATAATTGATTAGCTTCATAAGCTGAAAAAAAAGTATAGTTAATACCTTTTGATATAAAATAATCAGCCCATGCTCTTCTTTGTTTTGGTGTTAATAAATCTGCTTTATTAACTAATAACAAGTTTTTCTTTAGTGGATTTAACTCTTTAACATAAACTTCTAAATCAACAGATCTAAATAATAATGGATTTCTAGCATCAACAATTTGTACAACTAAATCTGATCTTTCAACAACTCTCCATAATTGTCTCCAAACTTCTAAATTTCTTTCAAATGGAGTCAATAACAAATCATCACTTTGTTGCAAATGTGCCAACTCTCTTCTCCATTCTAAAAATGCCTGTTTTTCTTGTCTATCTAATTCGAATTTTGTCATCGTTGTTTCCCAAGCTGGTCTTCTTGGGACAGTTAATTTATTTTCATGAGAATGGAACAAATTCCTTAAATTTTCCTCTTGAGCTTTTGTCAATAGATATGGATTTGATTTATTTTGATCAACTTTGATGATTTTAACTTCTCTATATCTTTCTGCTGTGAAATCAGTGTCTGCTAATTCGGCAGTATTTAAGAAATCATCTAAATGATTTTCTTGAGTAACTGATCTTAATTTAACCCAGTCATCTTCATGTTTATCAGTGGTGAATCTCATTTCACCATCCGGTAAGAATTCAATCCTGTTTTCATTTTTTTTAAGATTGGTAATAGCTCTACCTAAACCAATAGTATTTTTATTCTTGTGATGAACTGGTTTTGGACCTTTTGGTGGTTTCCATTTCTTTGGTTCCGTTTTTGGAGGCTTATGTAGAAGTTAGTAAGTGACAGATATGAGAGAGACACACATCAAATACGTACCATTTTGGTGGTGAAGAATTATTTGATTATAAATAAATTTATATCTCTTCTTTATAAGAATTTTGGTAGTGAAGAAAAAAAAAATGCGATGAGATTACCCGGAATGAATTTCTTTGGAATTTGAAATTTTATGGATTTAATTTGACACAATTTGATTATTTTATTGTTTTATTCAAAAGTTATCATCAAAATGGCGGCAATTATTGATGTTATCACTCTTGAAACTCGTATGTATTGGTGATTACAGCTACAGTTTTGCCCTGATTATGAATGATTACTAACTTGTCCCTCACAGCGGATGGAGAATCTGATTTGGTTATCAGTAGCAGCATATCATGGTCCGTTGTTGATTACTCAATTTATGTTAAAGCCACTGACGGGGACCTTAAGTTTCACTACACGATTAAATCCACAGACCTAGACTCAATGAAGACACCAGCAGCTGATAATTTGGATTATGATATAAAACAATTGATACCTGAAGTTTTCAGTAATAGTTTGCCTGGTAAGTTACAAAAATCAATAGAGCTGATTGCTAAACATGATCAAGAAAAGGAGGATGAGCTAAGTTTACATATCAATCTACTTATTGGTGGTAATATCAAAAATCAATTGATTTCTTTCCCAATGAACCCTTCTGATTATGAGGATGATTATGATTTATTTCAATGGACTAAAATATTGAAGAAAGATCGTGATGATTACAAGAAAAAGTTTAGAGTTTTAGAACAATCTGATATCCAGACTAAGACTGATTTACAAAAATCTTTAAAAGCTCAACAAGAAATGACGCAACAAGTGAAGGATAAAGAAATACAACAGATTAAACTATTCACTAAAATCCTTAATGATTTCCAAAATTATAATAATAAGATTATATCAGGTGATATCATTGATGAAGAAGATCATTTCAATCTTGATAAGATTAGAAGTTTGATTAATGAAGTTCAAGAAAATCAGCATACTGCCCCTCAAAAGAAGAGAAAATTGACAAAACCTAAGAAAGCTCCTAAAGCAAACACCAAAAAGAAGCAAATCAAGGAAGAAGATCCAAATATAGTGAAAGAAGAATCTAAAACTTCTAAAGCAAATGATTCAAGTGAACATGCTCCAATAAAAGCAGAATCTACAAAGTCAATTCATTTCAAATTCAATGGTAATCCCGACACAAAAGTGAAAGACGAGGAAGAGAATACAAAAATACCAGAAGAAAATGAATCAGATGCAACAGTTCCTGAAGATCTAGACACAACAATGGCTGATGAGGTAGAAGATAAGACTGTGGAAGATGAGGAAACCGAAAAGAATGAACACAGTGATACTGAAGCAGATACTGAAGAAGATGAAGATGTTACTGAAGATGAACAAACAGAAGATGAAGAAGATGAAGAAGATGATGATGAGCTTACAGAGAAAGAGTAAGGAATTCCCCAGATGAGATCCGATTAAGCCCTCCCGGAAGTTCAGATTTCGAGAAAAAATTATTTCCAAAAAAAAAAATTTTAATTAAAGAACCTTTGAAAACATTCTTGATTTAAAAATATAAAATAATTACCTTCTTTCCAAGTCATCTTCTCATAAAAAAGTTGCATTAAACAAATTTTTTCCAAACCACATATATTTGATTTCCTTTAGTTCGTTCATTTAATAGAAACTTTTGCATCTCAAGTTTCATCTTTTTTAATTATTTTAACCATTCATTTTTGAAGTATATTACACATATTCTTTAACTACATTCCATTTTTTTATTTTGAGCTTTCCTTTATTTAATTTATTTCATCATGCAATCAGTTTACGGTGGTTATGAAATGTCATATACTCAAATGGTCCCACAACATATTATTTTAAACTCACCTCAACCAAATTGTCAATATGAAATGAATAATGGACAATCAGGTAGATTTCCAACAAGACAAGACTACCACCAATATTTGGATGATTTCGGTATGAGTAATCTCGAAATTGATGATTATCAATATAATCAACAAGTTGCTTTTCAACAACAACAAGAAGCTGAGTTGCAAGGCTTAGTTGATAATGAACAGTTAATGTATGGTAATCTAGTTTATACCGACAACATGAATTCCTACCCAACAGATAATTCCCATGAATACGGTTCAAATGGTATCAATAATCAAGTTGATTTGCTAAATGAACATATCCAACAAAATATGGATCAAGATTCTTTAATTGCTTCATCGTCATTAGCAAGTCATGCTCTTCCAGGTTCAGTCGATTTCACTTCTGCTCCAAGTAGAACCGTTTATTTGGGTAATATTCCAGCTGATATCACTCCAAAAGAGTTATTAGATCACGTTAGAAGTGGTGTTATTGAAAACGTTCGTATTTTACCAGAAAAGACTTGTGCTTTCATTTCATTTTTAGAAGAATCATCTGCATTATTGTTTCATTCTGATGCTATTTTGAAAAGATTAACAATTAAACATAATGACATCAAAATTGGTTGGGGTAGAAACTTACCAATTTCTTCAATTGTTTTATCAAATATTCAACAAGATAATGCAACTAGAAATGTTTATATTGGTAATTTACCAAAAAATATCAAGGAAGAAAGATTAATCGAAGATTTACAAGAATACGGTACCATTGACACGATCAAAATCTTACAAGATAAAGGAGTTGCATTTGTTCATTTTTGTTCCATCTTGAGTGCTATTAAAGCTGTTGCAACCATGGGTGAAATAAACCCTTTTTATGCTGATAAGAAAATCTTTTATGGTAAAGACCGTTGTGCATTTATTACTAAAACTCAACAACATAATGCTGCCCAATATCTGGGGTTAGCTCCTGGTATGGAACATCTAGTTACAAATGCTGATAGAGAATTTATTTCTTCTACTCTATTACAACAATCTGCAGCAGCAGCAGCTATTGCAACGACTGCTGGTGGTGCTAATAATTTAGGTAACAGAACTGTCTATCTTGGTAATTTACCAAAAGATGTTAAAATTGAAGAAATCTGTAACGTTGTTAGAGGTGGTTTATTACAAAACGTTAAATACTTACAAGATCGTCATGTTTGTTTTATAACTTTTATTGATCCAATTGCTGCTGCTCAATTTTTTGCAATGAGTCAATTACATGGTCTAACTATCCATAGTAAAAAAATCAAAATTGGTTGGGGGAAACATTCAGGACCGTTATCAAATGGGTTAACTTTAGCTGTTAGTTCTGGTGCTTCAAGAAATATTTACATTGGTAATATCAATTTAAATGATGAAAAATTCTCAAGAAATTCTTTAAGAAAGAAATTTGAAGAATTTGGTGATATTGAACAAATTAATTATTTAGCTGAAAAAACATGTGTTTTCATCAATTTCACCAACATTTCAAATGCTATCTTAGCCATTGATAAAATTAAAATTGATCCAGATTTTAAAGATTTAAAGATTAATTTTGGTAAAGATAGATGTGGTAACATTCCAAGACAATTCGTTAATAATAAGCAACCACATCATCACCAACAGCAACATCAAAACCATTTCAATCATCAAGAGCAACAATTTCAAGACGGTAGAATGTCATCATCATCTCCTTCTGTTGATGTTTTTGATAATGTTTCAGAAGATCACCAATCTTTGAGTACTCCACCACAATCTCAAGAATAAATTAAAAAAAAAAATTCATACATGGTTAATTTCTCATTCAATTCTTCCTTTTTGGTTTTAATTTTTTAATAGTCACTTTTATTTTGATACCGACAATTTTTTTTTTATAATCATTTTGGAGATTGTTGTTAATTTTCGTTTTTTAAATTTTATAAATAGTTCAGTTTCATTAATATTATCATGGAAATACCCTTTTGTTAATTATATTACTGTATTTATCTTCAGTCCTTTATTTGTGTGTTCTACTGTGTTTCCTTTAATTAATGTTGGAGTTTCTCATCAATAATTATTACTAACCATTTCTGTTTTTTGAAATAATTGCTTTTACCTCATAAGTTAGGCATTTAATTATTTCTTATCACGTAATGTGTTGTTCATGATATATTTCTGTTACTGATAGCTCTTACAATCAATCTCAATAATCATTTTATAATGCATTTTGTTATTAAATATGATATATAGTACAAATTTAATCATTACTCATTTCACAGTTTACACTTTATAAGCGTAATATTCTTCAGAATTCAGAATTTCAATCTCACTTGATCCATCATCATCAATTTCATCATCGTCATCATCATCACTAACGTTGATTGCTTGTATGTTATCATCAGATACATCAATTTCGATATACTCTTCAGATTTTGAATCACTATCATATGATTCACCAGTATTTCTGTTTCTATTTCTACTTCCCTCTCGTTTCTTCTTTTCTGCTCTCTCTTCTGCTCTTTTTCTATGTCTACTGTATGAAGGTATATTACCAGCTGCTAATCTTTCAGATTCGGAATCAGAATCAGAATCAGAATCCATGATAAATAATCTTTCAGAACGAGGAACCTCTTCAATGATGATTTCGTCATCATCCACTTCTTCTTCTTCTTCTTCCTCAGATTCAGTATATTGGAAAATTGGAGATTCTGGAATTGGTCTTTGATATTGACCTTCCGCTTTGATCACTACTTGTTCTGATTCGTTTATTTCATCATTAGCAGGTGTCTGTTCAGATAGAGTTTCTTGAGAATCTTCATCTTCATCGACAAACATCTTCTGTATGATTTTTGGATTTGTAGTTGATTCTGAATGGTTCAAAACGACGTTTCCATTTGTGATATCATCATCATTATTATTTGGAAGTGGTTGATAACCATAGTATGGTAACTCTAGATCAAATAAACCTGATGGGATAATAGAAGTCGAAGGTGATTCTTGTGTAGTTTTTTGATTCATTTTAAGAAAATTTGAAACAGTTATTCTATTAGAGATATTATTTGACATGTATCCGTTTGTATCATCATCTTGAAATTGATATGAACTTCTGGGAATCAGTCCTTGATTTGTGGTATTGCCTGAATTGGATTTATTTTCCTCTCTTGTTAGATTTTTAGCAATTCTATTCGCTAAATGATGGTTGTTATTAGGTATTGACTGTAAATGGTAAGTTGATGGAGTAGATGTGATAAGTAATGGAGTTGACGTGATTGGTGAAGATTCTGCTTTTCCATTCAATTCAGATAAATTTCTTGTTTGTAATTTTAATACTTCATAACTTGGAGTGAAAAGTTCCTCGTCAGATCCTGTATTGACAACGTTTGATTCATTTGGATTGGTTTGTGATGTGTTTGTATCATCATTATTAGTATTTTGATCATTATTCAAATCAAGTTGATCTTCATTCTCTAGATCAATAACAACAGGTGGGGTTTTCCTTGTTGAATTGAAACCATCATTATTTTCATCACCGGATGATGAGAAATCAGCTATAGGTGGGATATCCACTTTTGAATATATATCTTGTTTTGGCTCTGTATCAATATTGTCTTGAGCACTTGAATATTCTTCAGAATCAGATGAACTCTCAGAGACAAACCCAATACCATTACGTATTTTCTTTACATGTAATTGATCATTACTTGATTCATCATCGGCATCTGATTGGTCGAGATCTCTAAGTTTTGTGAGTTTTTTAACAATTGAATTGGTGAAACTGGAATCCAATTTTCTATATTTCTTTTTCTTGGGTGGATTATAATATTTCCCATCTTTAACAGGTGAGGTTTTTGATAATTCATCAATTTTTTCTCCTTCTTTAAGATCCTCGTCTTCTGAATCAGATATGATATTTTTTCTTCTTGAATTTGAAGATCTAGTTGATTTAGATTTAGCTTGTTGATTTTGAAGTTGAAGTAGTGATTTCGTTGGAATTTTGATAATGTTTCGTGATTTAGATTTCTCAGAACTTGAAGGAGGTGTTGAAGTTGCTGGATATGAAGGCTCTGAGGAGGAATTTGATTTAGGTCTTGATTGTGATTTTGATTTATCTGTGTTGTTTGATCTATTATCATGAGTTTCATCTTTCGAATGATTCTGGGTTTTATTTCCACAGGAACGGATTCTTCTACTTCTTTGACTTGAAATACTTTCATCATTTTGTTCCAATTCTATATCACTATCACCATCACCGACAACAAAATTTTCAATTGGATTCTCTTCGTATGTCCATCTTTTTGTATCCCATTTACCAACTCCACGGTATAAACCAGCAGCGATCGTTTCCCTTTCACTAGTGGGCGATGATTCATCATCATCATAGTCATCATCAGAACTTGATTGAGAGTTGATTGGCTTCCATGTGGAATTTTTTTCAAGTGTATCCAATTCAGTGGGTTTCCCAATTGATGATGCTAAAGAATGCTCATCATCAGTCTCTTGTATTTCATCGTCATCATAATCATCATCTGAGCTTGAGACTTCAATTTCTCGGATTTCATCATCATCTTCGTTCAACTCATCTTCAGAACCACTACTGACAACTGTAACCACTTGACTTTCTGTTTCCATGGTAGTTGTGATGGTCTTTGTTTTAACTTCTTCATTATCAGTTGATCTATTACTATTTATGGATTTGAATTTATATTTAGCTCTACTGTAATTCTCTGGAGTTTCGTATTCTCGATCATCTCTTGGTTGAGTATTTTGTGAGTCGTCAATTTCTTCATCATCATCAATGACAGCGACTCTTTGCAAAGTTCTTGTATGTAAAGTATCTTTCATATTCCTGGAAGTACGCGTACTTCTATGCATTGGGGAAACTGAAGTCAATTTGAAAAAATTTGGATCAGCTGTTGATTGTAATGTTGATGGGAATTTTAAACCTAGTACGTTGTGTTTGGGCGTGTTTCCATGAGCACCAGTGGTTATTTCTGGTCTTCTTGAGAGTAGTGAGCTAGCTGGCTTTTGTTGATTTGTGTTTGAGTTATTCATTCCATCGCCTTGTGAGTCCCTCCGTATCTTGTTATTCTGATCAACCTCATCTTTTAAGGTATTTTGTTTTTCCTTGATGATTTTATGCAGTTCCTTGACTTTGACCTTGTTTGGAAAAGATGAGCTGGGTATCTTGTCCAGATCACGTATTTTGATCATATTAATGAGGTGGTGAGTTCAAGTAAAAGTTGAAACCTCTCCATAAACAACGTCTCTGTAATAAATTATTTCCAAGTTTAAAGCCATTCAAAACAAAACAAAACATAAAAAGCGCGTCTGGAAACTCATAACCGTTCCAGTTTCGGACGTCGTCGTGTCGATGTCGAGGTGGTCCATGTCTGAGGAATGAAAAGAGACTTGTCTTATTGAGTGGTTATACGTTACGGTTCTTAAGTGGTTAGTGTGTTCACTCATAATAACTACGATCAGGATTATAGATATAATTGACTAGATAGGTTACAAGATGTAAAATAACTATACGGTGGTTATGATCAATTAGTGATATCTTTTATCACACTACAGTGTTATCAATATTAAACCAAAAGTTAGTTCACAATGATATACACGATAATCACAGGTAGAAGGAATTATATGATCCTTCGAATAGATGATCCATCACTCGCTTAGTCGCTCTCGTTCCGGCTCTTCACTGTTTGAGGTACAAAAGAACGAGATAAGCGAATTGATAAGATCTTAAGCGAGTGTATTTCCACTTCACTAAACAGTGTCAATTGATATGTTCTCTGCACTCTAATCTAGGATCTTTTACTCACTTATGCAATTGTCACTTCATTCAAATAGTGATAGGTTTTTTTTATCAAATTATCAGATTCTTTGATCTGATAAGATCTTCAATATTTAAACCCATCATAATTCCCATCAATGCTTATCTGACAAGTCATATGAACCAAGAATGATGATTAATAAAATCAGTGAAGAGAAAGACAAGTCCACGCCTATAGTTACAGTTAGCAATCAAGATAAAAACTCACAGCTTCCAGATATCGCATCAATAGTTTCTGGTGAACTTGATGATGTTAATCTTTATACCATCTTGTCCAATAAAGGACACAAGATACACATTTCAGAAAAGGTTGATGATGCTATGATGTTGGCTAATGATGCAAATAACGTTGAATTCAATGATAAGATCGATAAAAAGCTACTACTAAAGATCGATTTGATGTTAGTTCCATTTCTAGGATTTGTGTATGCTTTACAATATATGGATAAAATCACTGTCAGCTTTGTTTCAATCATGGGGTTGAAAGAAGCTTATAATATGCAAGGTACAATGTATAGCTGGTTAGGTTCTGCCTTTTATTTTGGTTATTTAGCATTTGTCTTTTTTGCTTCTTATGCTGTTCAAAGATTTCCACCAGCTAAAACTTGTGGTATTTTCATCATTATTTGGGGTGTTATAAATGCAATTAATTTTAAATGTGAGAATTATGCTTCATTTATTGCTTTGAGAACCCTCTTAGGTGCTTTAGAATCTGTTGTTACTCCAACTATGATTATTATTACCTCTCAATGGTGGAAACGAGAGGAACAATTCTTAAGAACTTGTCTTTGGTTTTCAAGTACATTACTAGGTTCTTTATTAGGTTATGCTATTGCTTACGGTATATGGATCCACAAAGATGGTTATTTAATAGAAGGATGGAAAGTATGTTTCTTAGTTAATGGGTTATTAACGGTGGCTTTTGGTATTACATTCTTCTTTTATGTTCCTGATTCACCAGCAACGGCATGGTTTTTATCAGAAAAGGAAAAATTACAAGCCGTGCAAAGAATTAGACACAATAATCAAGGTTTTGGTACTAAAGAATTCAAATGGTATCAATTGAAAGAATGTCTTACTGATTATAGAGTTTGGTTAATTTTTATCTTCGGTATCACTGATGAAGTTCCAAATGGTGGAATTTCCAATTTTTCATCAATTTTGATTAAAGCTCTAGGTTATGACACTAAACAAGCACTCTTGTTAAACCTTCCAGTTGGTGCTGTTGGTTTTGCTGGTTGTATTCTATTAACAATGTTATATACTTTTAAAATTATCAAACATAGAACAATCATTGGTATGATGTCATTGTTAATTGCAATCACTGGTGTTTGTCTCTTGTCATTCCTTCCAAATACTCATACAAGTGGTAAACTAGCCGGGTTATATATCATGCAAGTTTCTCCATTGGCGATGGTTACTTGTTTATCAATGTATACATCCAACGTTGCTGGTCATACTAAAAAAGTTGTTGGTAATGCCATCTATTTGATTGGTTATTGTGCTGGGAATATCGTTGGTCCACAAACTTTTAGATCTGAACAAGCTCCTGATTATAAAGGTGCCAAAGTTGCTATGTTGATTTGTTACTGTCTTTCCGTTACAATTTTATTGTTTTTGTATCTTGATTATAAAAGAGATAATAAACAAAGAGATAAATTTGCTGCTGAAAATGGTGGTGAAACTTTTGTTAAGAATCAAGAATTTGCAGATTTAACAGATAGAGAGAATCCTCAATTTAGGTACACGTTGTAATATGTCTATGATTGTTTTTTCAAACTTTATCTACTTTTATGAATTCTTTTTTTGGAATTAAACATCGTAGTGTTATTTATTAAACCCAGTGCTATTTGTTTGCACTTTCAATCAAATATATCTGATTCACTAGGATTGATTTATTGTGGAACAATTATAACAATAAATAGCTGTAAAATTGAAAGTAAATATTGAGAGATATTTGATAAAAATTCATTTCAGATTCGAACACCTACAACTTTAAGCACTTATTATTTGTTGATTGACTATTATACATTGACCTTATAAAACATTTTTGATTTTGATTTCAGAACAAAATTTAGCAATATTTTTAACATAATCATGTTCCTTTCTCATTCTTTCTTCAGTAACATAAAAAGCTTTTGGAGTAATTCCAGAAATTTCTTCAATTTTCTTACCTTGAGCAATACAAGTAGCAACAGCATTACCAGCCATCAAGACTCTAGGCATACCATGTTCATGAAACCCAGCACAGATGAATTGACCAGGCTTTTCAATTAAATCTAAGTTCCCAACGTATGGTAAATAATCATTAGTCATTGCAGTAATACCTGCCCATATGTGAGAGATTTCAGTTGGTATATCTTTCCAAGTTGTGAAAGTTGATTGCATGTAATCTTCAAACACTCTTTTTTGAGATTCTTGAACGTATGAATCATCTGCCAAATCTAGAAATTTAGTAATATCACCTTTGTTTGGTATAATTGTTCCCCTTTCATCAAATCCACCAACGATGACAGTTCCATCCATTCTATTAATTAAATATTGACTATCTGGACGAGCAGTAAATATACCATAGTTGTTAGTTAAGTGTGGCACAGAAGTTGGATGTTTTGGTTTAATGCTACAACATGTACTTTTTTGAGGAATAATAACAGAACTGAATTCTTCTAATAAACCTTTAGTGTAGCCATTTGTACAATAAACAACGTTTTTGGTAATTGTTGATCCTCTTGGTGTAATAACTTCCCATTTATCATCCTTAGTTTTAATGACATCCGTGACACATGTGTTTGTTTGAATGTTTATGAAATCATGTTTTGAAGATAATAATTTCAATAAACCAGTCATTAATTTCCATGGCCAGCAAGTTGCAGCTGGATAACTGAATGCGATATCAGTTTTATCATTTTTGGAAACGGTTCTTGCATCTTCATCAAACAAAATTTGAAACTGTTTCTTTAATTCATCTTTAATATATGGATTATCCATCATACTTTGAGCAGCTTTATAATCAATTGCAATCCTTGGGTCTTCTTTATCTGGGTAAACGTCAATTGCTCTTGTTAAAAAAAAATCACAATCGATCTCATGATCTTCAACCAATTTTTTTATGATCCAAACGTGATCATACTCAGAGTTTACAATCTCTGCAACACCTTGTTTAGAGCCAGTTATTCTTTCATACTTCTCATAATTTCTATGACAATATGGTTTTACATGACCACCATTACGGCCTGTTGCACCTGAACAAATAGTTCTTGCCTCGAACATAGCGACTTTGAAATTAGGATTAGCTTCGTATAAGTAATTTGCAACTGAAGTACCAGCGTAACCTGATCCAATGATCAAAACGTCGACTTCTTTTGGAAGCTTTGGTGTTGTTCTGATGTTAGCAAATTCATCTGTTTCTTCTAATTGTAACCAATATGATTTGGTATAATTTGGTTTTGGGAGATATTCTTTTCTATCTTTCTTTGGGAAGTTTTCCATGTTTTAATTGATTTCATTCATTATGGTTGGTATTATGGAAATTGAGATAATCGTCTCTTATATATATGTTGAAATAAAATTGTACACTTGGGAAAGATGTTTAACCTTGAACTTTCGGAACTGATTGTGATAAGAATTAAGTTAAGAGACCGAGCGACTCGTTTATGTTACTGAAAATGGAAATGATAAGAATTTTGTTGATAAAAAGAACAACAATTATCAATTCTATGGTAAATACAACTGGGACAGATTATTTTGAAACACGGCAGACTTGGTTTTGAATCTTATCATTGCAATGACTCAACAAGTGAATGGTATCAAAAAAAAGTACACAAAGACCAAAACGGGTTGTTTGACATGCAGAAAGAGAAAGATAAAATGTGATGAATCGAAGCCGCAATGTGCCAATTGTTCAAGAAAGGGTCTGGGATGCCAATATACTGTGACTTATAAAAATACCTCCACAAATCATGGGAAGGTTATCATTGTAAACGATCAAGATATTCATAGATCTATTGATGCGACCACCACCTATATAGTATCTCAACAAGTTGAAGTTAAAGAAGACAGGGAAATGCGAGAATTGATTGACGAAATTTTACAAATCCATAAAATTGCAGAAGATCAATTGATAAATTTCAAGTTGAATTCAAATGGATTTAGTGAGTCAGAAATATCAATGTTTTATAACATATTTAAAGACTGTACTAGTCAAATTATGACTATAAGGAAAAATCCTGAATTGAACCCCTGGTTGACTCTTATATGGCCATTAGCTTTAAATCAATCAGTTTTATTAGAATCTTTAGTTTCGTTAATAATCATGCATATCGCTGGTGAACATAATATTGAATTAAAGAAAACAGGAAACGTTTGTTATAAAAAAGCTATATCACATTTAGCAGAACTTCTATCAGATTCAGTGTATATGGAACATAATAACCATGTTATTCTCATAACTTGTTTAGTTCTTGCAAGAGTTGAAGTTTTATCAAATAGTATATCTAGTGGAATTGCACATTTAAGAGGAGCTAAATCATGTTTGTTAAACATGGTTAAAAGATATGAAATTGGAATCAGTCCATACAATGAAGAAGAGTTGGAATTGTTTGTATTTGGATATAGAACATTTCTGTACATGAGTAATACAGCAAGAACAGATAGATTTTCATTAACAGATTTACATAAAGAAGATTTATATAATGATAACATCTTTGATAATGACATAATTAAAGAAATGGAATCTAAATCTAAATTTGCAAATCCAATTGATCCAATAGTTTCATGTTTCCCAACATTACTAATCACTGTTGGTCATATAGGTACGTTCATAAACAGACAGATTGCCAGTAAATTGAAATGCAATTTTGAAGTGATTTCACCAGCAATTGAATTGAAAAAAGAATTAGAATCTTGGGTTCCAAATCCAGAACTTTTGAAAATTGGTGTTGAATTTGAAGATGATCCATTTTGTGATTTAGAATCATGTTTGAAAATGGCTAATTGTTATAGATATTCGAGTTTATTATATTTACATCAATCTGCTCCTGATATACCTTCAAAAAGATGTGATTACTTTGTTAAGTCTATAATCAGTTTATTAAGATCAATACCATTGAACTCAAAGATTCATTTGATCAGCATATTACCGATGTTTAATGCATCATGTGAATCTAATGACAAGGAAGATCGTGAATGGTTTTTGAAAAGATGGATGTTTTTAAATGGAATAATGAGGGTTAGTAATATAGTTAAGATTATTGAAATTGTCAAAGAATGTTGGAGAAGAAGGGATTCTTTGAAAATTTATGGAATTGATGGAACTAATAGTTGTCAAGAAGGTAATATTAGAAGTGTGTCACATTGGACTTCTGTTATGGATGATTTTGGATGGGAAGTGATGAGATGTTGATACAATGCAAATATTTTTATATTAAATTACATTTGTAGGACGTGAATACTGCCACTGATATAACTCTCATTACCACTCATGAATATCTACTTTTCATGAGAGTCCTCACAACCTTTTCATGTCGGATTTGAACTGTCAAACCTGAATTCATTCTCATTTGAGCGAACTTTGTGATCTAATTCATTAATGAATCAATTGGTTACATAAATACACTTCACTCTCTTGCATCTTCAGATATTATATATATATATATATATTTCCCATATTTGGCTGCACTCAAAATTTGACACAAAAATTTACTGCCAAAAAAAGAGAGAAAAAATCACGGATTTTAACATAAAAGAATTTAAGGGATTGAATTTATTTAAAGTTGAAATACAGTTATTTCTTTATAAATATGCCTTCATTCACTGAGATTCACATTAATTCAAACTCTCAAAACGTCAAAATTGCAGGGAATTTCAATGGCTGGAATCCAGAATCTTTACAGTTCGATAAAGTGAATGGGAAGTATTGTTTCAAGATTAAAAATAGAGGAACTAAAGGGAAATATTTATTCAAACTGATTATTGATGATGTTTGGTCTTTAGATCAGGATTATCCAACTGGTGAGTAATGTGGTATAAAGATATAAGAATAGACACTAACATTTTCATCAGAATTAGATGATTCTAATAACGAAAATAACGTTATTTATTATGATGAATCAACGAGCTTCACTCCTCGTGAACTAGACAATAAAACTGTGGAATCTGTTGAAGAATATAACAGATTAGAACCAAAGACTCCAACGACAACACCATATGGTTTATCTAAAACCACCACCATCAATCAATCAGATTCAAACACTGATCCTATTAGAGACACCACTGAACCAGTCGTATCCAAATCAATCGAAGGAATTGCCAAACCAATTGAGGCACCAAAGTATCCAGCTGAGACTTCAACTCCATCTAATGACACTACAGAATACACTCCAGAAGTTGAAACAATCAATGGAGACGACGTTGATCATGATGATATCGATGATAACGACGAAACCACTGACAATACCTTAGTCAACAACCCTGATCAGTCCAATGCAGTTAAAAATGGAACAGATGATGGTCATTATGGATTGGGATTCATTGCTGCCTTATTACATGTAATCACCCAGTTTTTCGGTGGATGGTTTGGAAATAGATGATTAATTCTCAATATATAAAACACACACACCAATCAACCATCAAATATCTCATCTCATTCAATCTCATCGAAGTTCTTATTCAAATATAAAATTTTATGGCTTTTTATTCTTGTAATTCCGATAATTTTTCACTTTTGTCTCCACAAAAAAAATGAGTGAATCATTTTTAAGTCAATTTTAAATAAATCATTAATATTATCAATAAATCATGAACTTTTTAAGGAATTCAATGGTTAAACCTCGTTTCAATCGTTGCTTCCACTCTTCTCCAATCAAATACATCTCAGAACCTCCGATCTCATCCAACAAGTTCGTTGAAATCAAAAATTGTACAAGATTAAGACCCAGAACCTTACCAGAATACATAAAATCCTCAAATTCAAAACTTGCTAATTTAGTATGGACTAAACCATTACAGAATATCCTGATAGTAAAGAAACCATGGGTCAAGCATGTCCGTCAAAATATGGTCGATTTCATCACTTTCATACATGATAAATATCCAGAAATTAACGTTTTAGTCACTCAAGATGTTGCTGATGAAATATATCAAGATTTTAAAAGTTATAGTAAAAAAACAGTTGCCACTCCACATGTCTTATACACTGGTGAGATTCAAGATATTATAACGAAAACTGATCTATTGGTCACGTTAGGAGGCGATGGTACAATCTTAAGAGCAGTATCAATGTTTTCAAATAGTTCTGTCCCACCAATTTTATCTTTCAGTTTAGGTACTTTAGGATTCTTATTACCATTCAATTTCAACCATCATCAAGAGGCATTTACAGACGTTTATAAATCAACGGCTAAAGTCTTGAATAGAACAAGATTAGAATGTCATGTCATTAGAACTCCATCAAATACTAATATCGATCCAAGAATGATCCATGCAATGAATGATATTGTGTTACATAGAGGGGATACTCCAAGTTTAACAACATTAGATATATACATTGATGGTGAATTTTTAACAAGAACCACCGCAGATGGTGTTTGTTTAAGTACACCAACTGGTTCCACTGCTTATTCCCTTAGTGCTGGTGGAAGTATTATACATCCATTAGTTCCATCAATGTTAATCACACCTATTTGTCCAAGATCTTTATCATTTAGACCATTAATAGTTCCATTAACTTCACATATTAAAATCAAGATCGTATCAAAGGAAAATTCAAGTGAAAATGTGGTAAGGTTATCAATTGATGGTGCACCACAAGAATATTTAAAAGTTGATGATGAAATTCATATAGTGAATGAAGTTGGTACAATTTTCATAAAAGATCAACAATCACCTATTCAAAAGACTCATTCGAATAAGAAATCTATAAAACAAAGTGGTGTTTATTGTGTTGCCAATACAGAGAATGATTGGACAAGAGGTATCAATGAATTACTTGGATTCAATTCAAGTTTCAAAAATCAAGAGAAACCAAAGTTATGATCGTCTACCCAATAATGAATAATATTTAGTAAATAATACATAGAAAATCATATAATGACTACAAAATATAATTCTAATGAAAAATATATCCGTAGATTTTCTAATTCTATACATAAGAAATCATGTAACGTCAATCCTTGCACCACTCCCCATTCGGACTCACGAAGGAGGTTCCTTAGGTCTGAAACAAAGTTCAATCCAGATGGAATGCTGCACCCAAGATCGATTTGTTTTAATCTTCAGTCCAAGCTTATAACCTTACCCCAGGGGGTAAAGGACAACAGGGGGTATCACGCTCGTCATGGGTCCAGGGCCGTCTTTCCTCCAAAGGAAGAAGAGGTCAACCTCAAGGCGATGCTTTCCTATTTGTTGTGAATGGCTGTGATAAATTTGCGTTAAAAGAAGAAAAAATCAGTTGGGAAAAGACTGGAAAATTTTTCAGTTTTTATACTTGTTAAGATCCGAGGGTGTGATGAGGTCGGAACTGTTTATTTATACATTTTATTTTCGAGGGCTTCAATGATTTGTTTCGTTTTAGTTGTGTTTTTAATGATGAGTTCAGAGTCAGAAGAGGTGATCTTGAAGGAGATCGAGTTGGTGGATGAAGAGATCCAGAGTCTGTTGGATGTGGATGCATTGGAATCTGAACTAATTGAACTGAATAAGCCGACATTTAAACAGTTGAGTGAATTTCAACTACACGATGATGAGATTGTTAAAGAGTTGGAAGAATTGAAGAATCTATGGATGGTTGGAAATCTGATCAAAGAGATAGAGATTAACTTAGAAATGTATGAATTGGAATCTGTTAATCATTCGTTAACTAAATTAGAGTCCAAAATAAATTTACTGAATGATTTGAAAGTGAAATCAATGGCTATTGAAAGTTCCAATAGTTTGAAAAATGATTTCAAAGGTGTTTTAAGTGAATTGTGGAATCAATTATTAGTTATCAAAGACGACTCAATCACATATAATGCAGAAATTGAATTAAATGGGACAATTATCCAATATTTTGAATTCATTGAATTAATTCAGTCAAACTCCAATCTATTGAATCTAAATGTATCGAAAACATTGGATGATCTGATAATGAATAAACTAATTTCAAATGATTTCACATTCCAATTATCCGATAACTGTTTGAAAATTAATGAATTGAAACCATCAATTAATAATGAATTAATCCCATCTATAGTTTCAGTAGTTAATTTCATTTCACAATTCCCTAATAGTTTAAAAATTATTCAATATATAAGTACAAGATTCTATGAATGGTTGAAAAGTGTCATTATCGATAATGTTGAATTGATTTATAATAATGATGATTTGAAACAAGATTTTTTAAATTTGAATGAATTTTTAATAAGTCATGGATTTAAAAGAAATGATTTAGCAAATTGGTTGAATTTAGAATTAAATGAATTCATTATACAGTTTTATGTTAATGATCATATTGAACAATTAAGAAATTTCTTCAATCAAATCGATCATAATGTTTTCAATCATTTAATCAAAATTAATGATGAAAGTGATCATAAAGAGATTCAACATTCACAAGAATCAAATCAAATTAAACCAAAAAGTCATAATATTGAAGTTAAAGAAGATGAAGAAGATGCATGGGATGCTTGGGGTGATGAAATATCGTTTGATGAGGATCAAGAACCTAATAATGATAAAGATGATGATCAAGCTGATGATTGGGATGCATGGGATGATGATGAAGAAGAAGAAGAAGAAATAAGTAAAATTAAATCAATAAAACCACAAAAGAAATTAGTTTCAAAACTATCTACTAAAAAATCATCAACTCCAACACCTAGAGAATCAACACCAATAATCCATATCGAAAATCATCATCATTTCATAACTACAATCCCAGGATCAATTTCCACTATTTTCAAATCATACATCTCTAAAAAATCTAAAATCCCATCAAATTATCACATCCAATTCGATTTAAAACTAAACGATTTGATTCAGTTCATATATTTGATGTCACTTGACGTTTATGAAAATAAATTCTTACTATACAATGATCTTCAACAACTATCTAAACTATTAAACAACAACACTAAATTAATCGATATTTCAGAATCATTATTAACAGAATCAGTTAAATTTAAAGAATCATCAATTTTCAACGATTTTAAAAAATTAAGAAATTTAGATCCATCATTGAATTCCACAATAACGTTCAACATCATAATCGATATCGATTCCAAATATGATGATTTTTATAAAGATTTGAAATTTTTAAATGATGGATTAAAGAAAATGATTTTAATTGCATCAATTGATTCAATTTATCAATTCATTATTGATTCAATCATGAATAGATCATCCATTGGAGAAGATGAATCTGAATATCTAAGTGTCATAATCACGAAATTTTTGAAATTAAGTATTTTAAATCATTTACACGTTGATAAAATTCCAAATTATTCTAAAATCAATCATATTAAATTCATTTTAAATAATCATTTGAAAGATATCATGAATAGTTTTTATAATGCTGAATTTTTTGATTTAACAACCATGGAATTGATTAATTTAATTGATAAATTATTCGCAGATAGTGATTTGAAAAGAAGAAATATTCAAGAAATTAAAGAAATTAGAGAAACTGATTTATAATGAATAATATCTCTTAATAATGTAAATATATTATGTATCTCTCTATATAACAGCACTTATATCCCTTTTGTTCTCTATAAATCAGCAACTCCATTAAAACTCTATATAACCTAGCAACCTTTATTTCTAACCCAGACCCATTAAAAACTTATTTTTTTGTAGCAAATAACTAATTAAATACTTGCTAGAAGCATTTTTTTAAATGAATAGTTAAACAAACAAAGAACTTTGTGATTTTGGTAATTGTTCTTCATTCAGTGATTCTAATCCATCATTAAACTTATCAATAATTTCATTCATATTCTCATTTTCTAAAGGATTCAATTTTAATACTGACAAATGATTATTCATTGATTCCACTTCAACATCAACTTTATGATTGATCTTATTAATTTGAATTAAAATTGGTGCAAATACATCAACATCTGCATTTCTAGCCCATAATGTATCAATATGTTCATAATTATTAACTGCCAATAAATATAATTCTTTACAATTGATTAAACCTTTCTCCATTGAACTAATTTCAATTAAATTATCCTTTGTACCATAAGCTAACATAATTTTAGTTGAGATTGTTTGAATTGGAAATTCAGTAACTTTATGAAATTTATAAGTTGTTGAACTCAATTTCGAAACTGTTGAATGATTAAGTGAATCATACATTTGGAAAGAACCACTTTTTATGATCTGTAACCAATGAACAATAGACTTGACTGAACTTGGACTGAAAACATGAGGATAACACAATTGTTTTTGAGTGTTTGTTACATTTTCAATCTTCCAATTGAATAGAAATTTAAAGGTAAAATCGACAAATATCTTAAAGAATGGACCCATGATTGTAATAACCATAACAGTACCCATTGGCATTAATGATTTGTTACCAAAGACGTAGTATAAAGAATTTGGAAATAATGTAACAAATTTAATAATTGGATTTGATAACCAACTTGGAATCATTGCAGGACTTACACCTATAAATAATTTAACTTTCCCATTCAACTCACTTGATAATGATAAAGCAGCTAATGCTTGAGTTGCACCTTGACTAAACCCAATAAACACCAAATCTTTTTGTTTTGTAACATTTAGAATATGATCAATTGAATCAGGAGTATCAAACATTGCAAATTCATCAATTGAAAAATCCCAAAATTTAGATTCTGAACATTTCAAATTGATATGTTTTCTTGAATATTTATTACCTCTATTGTTACCTAACCAAACATCGTACCCATTATCGATCAAAATAAATGGTAATGATTTTGAAGTAGTTTCACCTAAAACGAAGATCTCACTGTTTGTGATCAAACCATGATGTAAATAGACTATAGGAGTGTTCAATGTTGGTTTCCCCTTGTATATTCTATGGAGTGTTAAGATATAACCGTCTCTTGTTTGAACAACGTGGTTTTCCACTGAGTAACCTGAAAGAGCACAAATTTCATGGATATCAACAGCATTGATTATTTGATAATAGTTGTTTGGTGCATTAGGGAACACGTAATTCTTGTAGTAATCAGTTAGATAGGCGTATAGTCGGAAGGGTAAGCACAATAAACTGTGAATGAACGTCTTGATCTCTAATAAAGACTGATAATCCATCATTTTCTGGTTTTTGTGTGTATTAATTATAAAGGCGAGTCTCTAATTGTTTCACACAATTTTATGATATAAATGTGTATAAAGAGATGATAAAAGAATAGACAGATAAATAAAATAAATAAATAAATAAATAAATAAATAAATAAATAACACTCACTTCTCTAAAGATCTCAACATCTTTTCTTCTCTTTCTTGAATGATTCTCTGAGCTTCAATCACATGTTTCCTCTCTGGTCTTTCCAACGCCCACTCACTGTTCACCTCGACGGGCTCTTCTTTGCTGATAGGAGGCAGTTTCTCATAAACTCTGATTCCATATCTATGGGCTGGTGTCAAATCACTCATATCCTGATCTGATAACGACCCCATCAGCCACCATTTGAACCTCAATTGTGCTCTGTACAAGTTACTGAAGATGTTCTCATACCCATCGTTCCATCTGTGTATGAATCCTGCGTACACAACCACCCCAAACACCAACACAGCACTACTGATATTGACTCCTCTGTCAAATCTCGTGTAGTTGTTGATCCTTTTCAATTGCTTGAACTGGCCAGGATACAGGACAGAGTGAGGTCTCGGAGCGTACTGCAACTTCCTCATTGTGGTCTTCATCTGCTGGTACTCAGTAGCATCTCTAGGGATATTGGACCAACCAGATTCCTTACCAGGAGTCTTGAACTCGCTTGGGTATCCCTCAACTGGTCTCTTCTCCAGTGGATCAAACGGGTTGAACTTGGATCCCTGGGCTGGCTGAGTCCACCCGGGTGGGAAGGATCTTCTTTGGAGGTGATACCAGTCTTCCTCTTCTGGTTTGTTTGTCATAATTTGTTAGTTACTCTCTCCCTATATATTTGTGGAGTGTTAGACGGGGAAAAATTATTTCACTTTACTACTTTCTATTTAAATACTCATCACTCAATTGAGTATTAGAAGCCAATGATCTCATTCCTGAAACTTCTGTCCTTCTTCTCCCTTCCTGTGCTGGACAAACGTCTTGATGCCCCTGAAGATCCCAAAAAAAAGCAGGCAATTATCGCAAGGGCTACTCCATCTCGTTGGTCTACTTTAGAATTCAGATTTTACTGGATATGTTTCCTTTTGATTGTTCCAATGCTATATAAGACAGCCATGGATGCTTCCAATGAGACGAACCCAAACTATCCCAGATTTGAAAGATTGTTGAGTCAAGGTTGGATGTTTGGTAGAAAAGTTGATAATTCAGATCAACAGTATAAGTTCTTTAGAGATAATTTCTTCTTGTTGTTAGCCTTAGTTGCAGGTCATGTTAGTATCAGAAAGGGTTTCCAATTTGTTTTCCCAAATGTTAAACGTAATCAATTCGATTTTGGGTTTGGTTTGATTTTTCTATTTGCAGTTCATGGTGTTAATTCATTAAAATGGTTTATTCATATTATTATATTATTCTCTATGACTAGATTATTACAAAATGAACAGAGATTAGCAATTGGTGTGCTATGGACTTATGGTGTTTTGTCCTTGTTCTTGAATGATAGATATAGAAATTATAAACTAGGTGATATTTGGGAACCTTTAAGTATTTTAGACCCTGGCTTTAAAGGTATCGTTGCAAGATGGGATGTTTTCTATAATTTCACATTATTGAGATGTTTAAGTTTTAACTTGGATTATTTGAACAGATTTCATCATTTACAAAGAAAAAATGAAACTAGTGAAGATCAAGAAAATGTTAAATCAAATCCATCAACTCCAGAAAAGACAAAATCTTTTTATGAATCATTGATCGTTAATGAAAGAAATCGAATCAATGCTCCATTGGATTTAACTGATTACTCTATCTTGAACTATGTTTCTTACTTGACATATGCCCCATTATTCATTGCTGGACCTATTATCACATTCAATGATTTCTATTTACAATCAAAATTCAAATTATCGTCAATAACATTGAAAAGGAACGTCATTTATGGATTAAGATTCTTATTTTGTGTTTTAGTTATGGAATTTTTGTTACATTTTATGTACGTTGTTGCAGTTTCTAAAACAAAAGCATGGGATAACGATACACCATTTCAAATTTCCATGATTGGATTATTTAATTTAAATATCATCTGGTTGAAATTACTAATTCCTTGGAGATTATTCAGATTATGGAGTTTATTAGATGGTATTGATCCACCTGAAAATATGATTAGATGTATGGATAATAATTATAGTGCATTATCATTTTGGAAAGCATGGCATAGATCTTATAATAAATTCGTTGTTAAATATATTTATATTCCTTTAGGTGGTACCAAAAATAGAATTGCCGCATCGTTAGCAGTTTTCACATTCGTTGCAATTTGGCATGATATTGAACTGAGATTGTTAATTTGGGGTTGGTTAGTTGTTTTATGTTTATTGCCTGAATATTTCGCAACTCAATATTTTATCAAGTATAAAGATCGATCATGGTATAGACATCTTTGTGCTATTGGTGGTGTTCTTAACGTTTGGTTAATGATGATTGCTAATTTATACGGATTTTGTTTAGGTGAAAAGGGTACAAAGGAACTTTTATATAAGATGTTTTGTACTTTAGATGGATTTGGATTTTTTGTTGTTGCTTGTTGTGCTTTATTCATTGCAGTGCAAGTCATGTTTGAATTAAGAGAAGATGAAAAGAGAAGAGGTATTGATGTTAAATGTTGATCTTATTTTCTCACCTATATATAAAATTCACATAAATGAAATGCACAAAATGTATAATAATTTTCAAATAAATAATGACGACTGTTTTGTTCTTCTTCTTTAGTTCTAATTAATCAATTCAATTTCTTATATTGACCTGGAGTTTGAATATTTTTACCTTTACTCCAAATTCCTCTCCTTGATTGTTTTGCTCTTTGTTCCATGATTAGATATTTCTCCTTCTGACCATCGAACTGAGCCCCAGTCTTAGCTTCGTACACAACAGCCCACCCATTTTTCAACATTTCCAATCCAACATCTTTCCATCCACCAAACCAATGAAACCTCGTAGCTCTCCCAACAACTCTACCATATTGATCTAAACTTAATGGTCTTACTTTAACTCTGTGTCCCAATAGACGACTCTTCAACCAGTCCATTGCTTCATCGCCAAACGGCTGCGCAGGTTTCCCAAAATGAGCTCTTTCAGGTGCATCGATACCAGCTATTCTAATATGTAAAGTTTTACCTTTCAAATCCTTTGCATTTGGTTTGGGAGTTCTTCTTAACCAATACCATCCATTTAAAACCCCACCGGGAGTGTGGTAGAAATGAAAGTTATCACCATCTCCAACTCGCGTTACTATCCCATATAATTTCCTCTTATTGAATGCAGTTTTGGGTATTGAATTGGCAGATCTGATGGGCCTTAAATATCGTTTGTACAGTGTGATGGCAGTGAGGATTGATCCTGTCAGTCCAGTTGATATCAGAAGCACTCTGTGGTCAATCAATCGCTGAGAATGCTCTTCTTTTGGGAACTCATTAGCCATCTTTCACCAATGAATTTGATTCCATGAAATGATTTGTTCAGTTTTCTTTTCTGTTTACTTTTCAGATTTATTGATTTAATAGTCTAACCAAATACAAAAATTCACAATTTATCAGATTTGAAGGGAAATTCGACCAATCAATCGAGACTTTATAGAGATCAACCAATTCTTCTCTGTCTTTTCTTCTTTCACTTAATGGTGGGACCTTCAATTCACAGAAGTACTGAGTACTGAGTAGAGGCTTACATAACGATCCTCATCTAAAAGTTTTGTTTAGATCAAATCAAAGATACAGATTGATTGTAAATTATTGCACTATGAGCTCTCAAACAGTGGACTATTATGCACTTCTGGGAATTGTCGTAAGTGACATCTCCCAAGTTGAGTCTTCAATAGTAAGAAAAGCGTACAAGAAACAAGCATTGAAATACCATCCAGATAAAGGTCATCAATTCGCTACATTGTTATTCACAGTGATATCTGATGCATACGAGACCTTGTTGGATGATAACAGGAGATCCACTTATGACAGATGGTATCGTTCTTATTTTAAGAGATCACACGTTAATGAACATCATACAACTAAGGCAATCACTTTAATTATAAATTTGGAGAATAAAAGAATAGAAGACGAAAAGGCTAAAGTAAGAGAAGCTCAGTTGAAAAAAGAGAAGGAAGAACGTGAAGCAAAGCAAAGACAAAGAGATGAACAACTTAGAAAGGAAGAACAAGAAAGGATCAAAAAAGAAAAAGCAGCAAGACGTAAGAAAGAGAAACAAGAGAGACTAAAAAGAGAAAAAGAGGCTGAAGCTAGAAGATTAGCGGAAGAAGAGAAAAAAAGAATAAGAGAACTTAAAGAGGCTGAAAGATTACAAAGGGAAGCAGCTGTTTTAGAACAAAGAAGAATTGAAGAAAGACTCAAAGCAGAAAAAGCACTCGAAGCAGAAAGATTGAAGAAAGAACACGAAAAAAGGCACCCAAAACCTTCACCAAGAAGAGCACAAAATTCAAGAAACACTACTCCAAATAAGTCAAGGCAAAGTTATAAATATCCTTTCCAATCTAAAACATTATCAAGAAATGAATATATCTCATTACGTGAATCATTACAATCCAAAACTGACAAAATCACAACTGAACAAGAAGAATTGAAAAAAGAAAGTGAATCTATCAAAACTAAATCTGAAATCCTGAGAAGATCAGCTGAAGCTGCTATTAAAAAGGCAGAATTAAAATACTTTGAAGCTATAAGAAAAGCGGATTCACAATTAGAAACGTCTGAAAAGCTTTCAAATAAAGCCGATTCATTGAATGATCCATTGGAATCCAAATTAGATGAACTAACTTGTTTGGATGATATATACCTTGAAAAATATTCAAAGGAAGAAACGAATAACAATGTATTTCAATCAGCTTTTGAAGCAATGAAATCTCAAGGTTTTAATTTCACTTTCAATACTGATTCTTCAAATGGTACATCCAATTCAAAACCAGAAATAAATCCAAAATCTTTCAATGATACTCAATCATCATTCAACTTCTCATTCAATCCACCATCAACTTCATCAACACCACAAAAACCAATACTTAATACATCTTTCACTGCAAATATAAATCCTAACTCATCATCAAGTTCGAAAATAGTCAATGACACTACAAATTCATCTTTCAATTTCTCATTTACTAAACCAAAACCTGAAACCTCCTCTAATCCAAATGTTCATTCCAAGGATAATGTTAATCAATCACCAAAGGAAAATTGTAAACCTGTTTTCACTTTCAATTCTACTTCAAAAGATTCACAAAATGATCCTAAGAACAATGTGTTTGATTTCAGCAACCTGTCAATTAATGAAGACTATAATGTTTTAAAACATAAGATAAGAATCCCAAAAGTTAAAACAACTTTGAATTCTGAAAACAATAATACTCCGCAAATTCCAAAAAATGGACATAATCAAGAAACTCAATCAAATAAAAATGACGCTTCCAATAAGCAGAAATCTCCAGACGTTGAACCACAGTGTTTTGGTACCAAAGCTGAGAATCTCACGAAAGAACCAAAACATAACGATCAATCAATCCCAGAATTAAACAACAATGAGAAATCAGACCCTTCTATAAGTAAACCATTAAAACAGAAATCCAAAAAGAAGACAACGAAGAAAACTAAATCAAAAACTCAAAGTAAACCAATGAGCATGCCAATGTTTGATTCTAACTCAGAAAGTGAAGATGAACATTACATGGATAGTGCTTTCTTTGGAATGAATTTCGGTGATGATGTTGATTCTGAGGATGACTATGAGTTTTTACAACAATACATGAGAAGTAAAGGTTTCGAACATTATTATGATGAAGATGGAGAATATCAACATAATCCATTATATGATGAAAATGAAGAATTCGATGAATATAATGAATTTCTTCGTGATGAATTATTAGATGATTTCGAAGACTTGATGAGCTTCAAATACAGTTGTTGGAGTAGGAATCCAGATGAATCATCCAGTGATTCTGAAAATGGTGAATTGTACGAAGATGATGAATACACAGGCCATCACATAGAAGAAATCTTTGATGATAAATCTGATTATTCAGACTATTAGGGTCTGAAAAAGACAACCAAAATAGACAAATTAACCTGCCTCAATTAGAAAAACAGAATCTCAAAATGTTAAAGAATCTTTGATAGAAGATGAATATTATTTCTGAAGCTTAGACTATATATTGTAAATCAATATTGAAAAGTTAGAACTAGATAGGATGAATTCCAAGCGCATAACTAACAATTTTTTTAATTTGAACTGGCTTATGTAGTGTAATAGATGTTAACTTAATTGTCCTTTTATATATACTTAGTCTAAAATCCAAGATCCTTCAATTCAGCCATATGAGAAGAATCACTAGTTTCAATTAACCAATTAACATGTTTTTGAATTCTGCTACAAATCTCAGTTCTTGGAATCTGTTTCCAATCTTGTGGAATTATTTCTGAATCACAAGCTAACCATTGACTAATCCTCGATACCTTCAGTTCCCAATCCAATGATAATGCATCTTTGATTTTTTCTCTTGAACCAAATTGTCTTCTATCATGACCATCGATTTCATAATCATTATTCTCTAAATTCTCTTTAGCATTGAATTTTGGAGAATGAACGTGTAAGAATTGAACTTCTGGTTTTGCAACATTTATTTCATTATCCATTTCTTTTTTCAAATTACCAACAAATTCATAATTTAATGCCATGTTTGTCCTTGAATCAATGCCCTTTTCAATCAAAAACTCTTTGACCTTTTCATTATAATGGAAATCTTGTACAGGATCAAATTGAATCATCGTAGTATCTTGCCAGCCATTTTTATGTTCATATCCGTATAGCAATGGGCGAGTTTTCACAAAATAGAAAGGTTCTTTGAATAGAGTTAAACCAGCAATGAAAGTGTCTTTATCACCAACACCAACAGCACCTTGTCCTAATAACCAATAATAGTACTTGAACCCATTTAAATTATAGTAGAGAGTTGCCATTAACGATTTATGATGCAATTTCTTATTAATTGCCAATTGACCTGCTTCACCAGTTGAATCTGGGATTGCACCTTCCAAATCAGCTAGTTGTGATTTATTACGAGAATAATTTGAATCTTCTGGTGCAACACCATCTCTTCTAACAGGTTCACCTAATTCAATTCCTGCAATTCTATAGAAATAAGGAGATATTGTTTGCCTCCAGAAATCAGGCCAGACAATGTAGCCTGTTTGTTTATATGGTTTTGATCTTAAGATATAATCAGGAGATTTGATTGCAATATTATCAGCATCCAATAATAAAACTTCTTCAAAAGATGATAAATATAAACCCAACACTTTCAATTCATATTTTTGTAAATCTAGAATCTTGAAAGTTTCAGTTCCTATGATCTCTTCCATTATTGAACATTTTGTATTCATTTTGGGTAGTAAAATTTCGCATACATCTTTATCATATTCTGAAGATGATGTTAACATCAATTCAATAGGTAATTTGGAATCAGTTTCTCTTAACGCTCTTATAGAAGTCAAAGCAGTACCCATGAATGACCCTCCACCAACCATAACTATACCTCTTCCTTTGAAAGCATTAACTGGATAATCAGTTGCTAAGATATCTATTTTCAATTGATCATGTTTACCTGACAGTTCAGTTATCTGATCATCTGAAATCTTCAAGAATTTAGATAAGAATTCAATTGTAAATGTTGGATTGGGTATATCAATATAATAATAAGATGGAGCTTTATCATTCAGTTCAATGTCAGCAATACCTTGAGGTTTATTCTTCAAAAAAATGTTCATTGAGTCATTGAAGAACGCTTTTCTATTGGCAGCAAGAACCTCATCTGATGTCGGTTTCAAGTGGGTTTTGACTGTGAAGCCAGAATAGAAATGACCATTTTTTGGTGTAGAGCTTTCATTTACAGAATTTGAGACCCTTAAATTATTATACAGTGCATCATATGCACTATGATTTTGAGGTAAGAAATATGTGATAATAACCTGTAGAGCTATCACTAAACACACGACTTTTATAATTCGAATAGCTGGTCTTGACGTGAATACAGTCATCCTGATAGTAAGCTTGATTAACAATGTATGAGCAGTAGGTTATTTGTTGAGTTTGCTCAATGAATATTTCACTCAAAATTTAGTTGCGTCAAATTTCTATATTTAAACTTTTTGTTGCTACAGTAATAATCAAAAAAAAATGATACAATTATATAACAAACTAAATAGTAAACGCAAAAACAAAATAAAAGAAGAATCAATCAGATTATAAACAATTCTGAAAGATGATATGAAACTGAATCAAAATAACGTGAAAATTCATAAAGATGCAAAATTTTTAAAACAAAGTTATTCTATAAAAAAGGATTGTTATGAGAAAAAGATTTCTAACACATAAAGTTGTAGAATCTAACCCACCATGGAGAATTTTTGATACGTTCAAGTTCAATAGCATCTTCTTGAGCTAACTCTTTAGCATCAAATAATTTTCTACCTTTGGTTAAATCAATTTCGGAAGCTGGAATGAATAATCTCCAGTTTCTCTTCCAGACTTTATGAGCAACATAGAATGCAATGGCAACACAAATACCTAGATATTGTTGAAAGAATTCACCAGCATCAGGTTCACCACCGATTGGAAACAATGCCACGTAGAATTGAGCAATAAATGTCAAAATGATAACGATGAAAGCATACCATGACCCCCAAACACCAGTTTTGGAAACATAACCTAAATCAGATGTGTCAAAACCTTGAGCTTTTAATGCTGCTCTGAATCTGATGTGAGATAAAACAATTGAGGAC
This sequence comes from Phaffomyces orbus, assembly GCA_003708145.3. NCBI lineage: Eukaryota > Fungi > Ascomycota > Saccharomycetes > Phaffomycetales > Phaffomycetaceae > Phaffomyces > Phaffomyces orbus. The sequence continues at coordinate 153,691 of PPNK03000011.1, forward strand.
CATGACAATAATTGAGATAAACCTGATAGCGCTAATAACCAGTTGAAGACTGTTTCTTGTTTGTCATAAGCTGCAATGAAAGATAATAAACCAATGAATAAACATAACAAGATAGCTCTTAATGGTTTACCTGTTCTATCAATATAATTGAAATATTTTGGAGCATAACCTTGTTCAGCTAAAGCTTGTAAAGTTCTTGAGCCTGCAAAGACAGCAGAGTTACCAACAGAACAAACGGCTAATAAGATAACAGCATTGACAATAGAGGCTAATGGTTTGTATAATGAGGTAGCAATAACAAATGGAGAAGCACCAGTTTTACTGGATGCACCTAATAATTGAGAACTGTTGAATGGAACGGTTAAACCAATCATGAATAATGGTAATAAAAACATGAAAATAATTTTGTAGAAAACTTGTTTGGTAGCAGATGGAATAGCCCGTCTTGGATGAGATTGTTCTGATGCGTTTAAAGCAATCATTTCAGTACAACCTAATGCGAAGGCAATATTAACGAAAACAGCACAAACACCTTTAAACCCATTAGCAAACGCACCTGGATCATGCCAATATCTAGCACCAATATAACCAGCATCACCAGCACCACCACATGTTAAAACAGTAGTATAGATAGAGAAACCTATAATCATCAAAACTTTGAATAAGTTAAGTAACCATTCGACTTCACCATAACCTTTTGAACCATAAAATGAAACAATGATGGTGAAAACGTAAAAAATGGCAACAAAGGCATCTGAATTGATTTCAGTGTTCCAATATTTAATAGTAATTGATGCAGTAACTAACTCTAATGGTAAAACAATGGCCCATTGAATGAAATAATTCCATGAAACGGAGAAAGCAAATGAAGAATCAACTAAAATAGTAGTATAAGCATTAAAACCACCAGTCAAATCAGCATAAGTAACTGCTAATTCACCTGCAGCCTCCATAACGTTTAAAACCATGGAACCAATGATAATAGTACCAATAACTAATGCAGCTGGACCACCTTTACGTAAAGAAGTACCAGCACCAACTAATAAACCTGTACCAATACCTGTGGCCATAGCCATCATGAACATATGACGAGGACTAATTGATTTATTTAGTTTTTCACCTTCAATTTTAGAAGTTAAGATTTGTTGTCTTTCCTCTTCACTTAAACTTGGATCTAATTCATTTTCTGGCATTCTTTTAAATTGATGAAAAAATGTTTGCCATTTAGTTGTATGAAGTTCTGTATGTTTGATATCCATCTCTTGAAAACCAGCCTCATGAAAACTGGAAGCTTCACCTTTCTCAAGAGATGAATCATTTGAAGCAATTTCTGATTTTTTACTCATATTGATTTAACCAATATATGATTATAAGATTTTTTTGATGAGAGAAAGAATTAAAAATTGAGGATGATGAATTGCTTTTGTATGAAAAATTGACTATGAATGAGTCGACGAGTTGAATTGTCAGATTATGCATCAGAGCGGGAAAATAATTGATAGAGCCTAGAGTGGGTTAAAAGTTAAAACCACCTCATAGTATGAGAGACACTATTATGTATTGATGAGGCCTTTTTTCCTATCGGATTACTATAAAGTTTAAACCCTCATCACACACATATTATACTGACCTATCCAGCTTATCACACGCCAATAAGACCTTGGAGTTTGTCTGAGTCTAAAATGCCTTAACTGATGAATTGAATTAGTATGAGCATTACGACATCTTTGTTTTATTCGATAGGTAAGATTAATGCCTTCTAATTTTACACTTATGCATGTTGACACACTGATCGTTTCTTTTTTTCCCGTTTAATGTATAATAATACATGCATGTTTGATGCGACTCTTAAACTTACATCAAAAGGTTGAAGTGTTATATTATTGAGCTTATTTCGAAAGGTATGGAGAGACACAGGTGACAGAACGTCATATTATAGTAGTGTTTCGATTGTATAGGTTCATTGCAAAATAATCCTGGAAAACTAGCTTTCAAATCTTTCAATTGTGAGTATAAGTTACCTAGTGGAATAATTGTACCATAATTGCCGTGCGGCGTGCATATAAGAAGAGGGAAAGTTTATCCGGCCAAGCTGTAAATTTGAGAAAAGAAAAAAAAAATGTCACAAATTGAGGGTTTTAACTTTTGTGAGATTTGAAAGCTTAGTGACATCAGTGGAATAATATTATGGTAATAAGGAATTAGATCTTTGGCGATAATATTATGGAATCTGGATCCTATTGTCTTTTAATTCAAAGACCAAAAATAGATATTATTCTGATTCATTATCTTGTTAATTTTAGTTTTAATATTTGGGATATTTTCCACATATGATCGTTTGGTGCCTCTCTTATTTATATTTGGTGCCATATGAAAATCCAACTACATAGACGGAAATAAAAACAATCCTGCAATTTATTGTTCCAAGTTCCAACTTCAGGTTCCAATTCAACACAGACATGACAAGAATAGTATCTAACAAACACACTTAATCTTTTAAGTATATCAATTGAACTAGACGGTAGATTTAGGTAGACCATAGAAGTCAGAGTTGAGTAGATGGTTGGGTCACTCGATCTCTTATGATAACTTTCACATACTCAACTGTTTATTTATGATAAAATCATGAGGCACCAATTTTTCTCTTCACTACCTAATATTGGTTCAGTTGACTAACAACAATTACAATATTCAGCTATCTACTAACAATTACCAAATTCTTAGGAAAATGGATAATGGAGATCAAATTGGAAGAGAAAACAGGATCTGTCTTGAATTATATATTTTTCATGGTTTGTTCAAAGTCAAAACTCTTATATACAAGTCTTGACTGCAACTTAAATAAGCCATTGTTTGACTCCGTTTCACATAGTTAACACATCCTATGTATCCGTGAATAAGCGAAATTTGTTAGCCTTGAGTTGAAGATCAAAGGAAAACGGATATCTGGCTATTCTATGAAATTGACTCTTCTACTTAAGTCTTCAGAAATACAGCTCCAAGTGTTATAGTTTTCGGCTAATTCAGGTTAAATGGCTTTGAAGGACACTATTTATTGATATTAAAAGTCGTGTAACGTACTGTATTTGAATTTTGAAGTCAAGTTAGTGGTCCTTCTTTGTGACTCTGAATGAGTTGTTTACCTTTTTATCTTTTTATCTTTGTTCTTATTACAGTTTGATCTTTTACTCAGCACAGTATTCGAGTATTCTTCTTTAATTAAAAAGGAGAGATACGAGGGATTATTTGATTTGATTTACAGCTGAACGATCAATTTCTACATTTATATAGTCATAGAAGTTTCTTATTCATAAAGCATTTATGGTTTAAACAACTTTCAAATCACCAAAGAATAGAACTTTAACAGCGATTATATATCCACAATGAGCTAAAGCTAAACCTATCATTAATATCACGCCTAATTTCTCATTCCCAATCACTAGACTTGAATTTTTTATAGTTGGAGATAATTTAGTTAAAATTGCACCACCACTTAATAAACCACCAAGTAAAACGAGAACCCACTTTAGAATACTACTTATAACCAAATGATTGACTAAAAACCCTCTCAATATACTAAGAATAGCAGCTGGAAACCATGCTGAGTTGGCATAACCATAAACTGATATTATCTTGGTCATTGATAAAAAGCCAGTTAATTTCAAATAAAACACAGAAATAAAATAAAACAAAATTGGGATAATAAAAGTATACCCATAAATTAAACTAATTGCTCCAGTTAACAATCTGAAATCATATTGATATTTTTCATCAACTCCGCTAAACCAACCAACTATCAAATTAGAACTTGTATTTGCAAAAAATAGTATGAATATGATCGTAGCACTGACCCATATAGGACCATATAAATCACCAATCTCTTCTTCATTGGCTTCAATTGACTTGAAAACGTTCAATGAATTGAAAATATTGTTTAGGAACTCATCTGTATTGATGTTGAAATATCTTCTATAATGATTAACTGAAAATATACCACCTTTAAAATCATTTGAAACCATTTGAGGTTCCACAGGATTTTGTCCATTATTTGGAATTGCACTTGGACCAGCATCAAAGGGAGTTGCATCATCTGGTGGAATGTACGCTTTGGTTCCGAAATCTAAAATAATGTTAGCATTATAAAGCTGATTTTGATATAAGCTCAATACTCACCATCTGGTTTGATATTTAAATCGTTGTCATTTTCCAACCAATCGTTGTTATTCTTGCACAAAAAAGTTAGTACCAATCACATATCAGTAATCTAAACATTTAACACTTACTGAATCTCCGAGATCTAACAGATTAGCTTGTTCTTTTGGCATTATTTATACTAAATATCTCGATTCGAATACAATTTGTTTGTGTAACAAGTCTTTTAATCCGATAAAACGTTGAAGGATTCGCGAATTTTACACAATTTAGACAGAGTGTTTATTGAGTGTAACTGTTGAAGAATGGAGAATTGTTTGTTCCTAGATTGTAGTAATGAGAACTAGAGTCTTCTTCAATGTCCTCTTCCTCTTCTAATCTGAATGAACTTCTTTCCTTCTTCAGGAAAAAGCTGTTGTTGCCCTTATCTGAGACCGAACTTGAGTCCTTGAGAATTGATCTGTTACTGAGTCTGGTTAAACTAGATTTCTTCTCTTGCTCGTGTTCTTCTAGAGGTGATAATTTAGCACTTTCTGCCTCCCTTATAGGAGATTTACTAATATTAGTAGCATGTCCATCGTTATTCATATCAGAATCATCAATAATTGCATTATTAGCTCTTTCTCTTGTTATTATATTAACAGCTTCTAATTGAATTTCTTCATGTTTTGATTCTTTCTTGAAAAGATTTTCAATCTCTTCGTCCTTAAGTCTAAAAGTTTCTGGGAACCAAATCATCATTATAATAGCTCCAACGATACAAAATATACCAAATAAACAAAATGTGAACCATTTCAAGTATTTTAGTGAAATGGGAGCTAAAAATGTTAACAAGAAATTGAAAGTCCATGAAACACTCATACAAATAGCTGCACCTTTAGCTTTGGCTCTTTGGGGAAAAACTTCATTGGTATATAACCATGCTGTACATGACAAGGTTGAAGCAAAGATAGCAACAAATAGGAAACAAAGTGCCAAACAAAATGCACCTGGAGTTCCAGTAACTTCCCAAACAACACTTTCATTTCCTCCAACTGGTGGTACTGAATGTCCATAATAACCCATAATAACACCAACTAAACCAATACAAACACCTAATGAAAAAGACCCATAAACTAAAACATCCTTTCTTCTCAATTTATCAATAAATAAAATTGGGAATATAGTAAATAAGACATTAATAACATATTGTACAGATGCAGATAACACTTTAATATCTCCCTTCAATCCAATCATCTCACAAATAAATACTAAATAATACATTAAAACACCAATACCACTCAATTGTGTGACAGTTTGTGTGAGCATACCAATAATCAAATGTGGTCTTAAATCAACTCTTAGTAAATCCATATAAGTAGACTTATGGGTTAAATTATTCCCATCATCTTCTTCGAGTTTATCTAAAACTTCTTCTATCTCGTTTAAGTTGCTATTTGAGTCTAAATTATCACCATCCTTCTCGAGAACATCATTATTGGCATCTAATGGGGATGAAGCATTTTCATCATCTCCATTCAAATTCAATTTTTTCATAACTATGAAAGCATCTTCCCAATATGCTTTTGAAGCAAGCCATTTAGGAGATTCTGGCAACAAAAATGAAAGCCCTAAGAGTAAAGCACCTGGAATCAATTCAACCCCCCATGCAATTCTAAATGACCTTGCATCATTGATAAAAGAACAAAAATATGAAACATAAAACATAATCATTATTCCCCATGTTAAACACCATTGTAACACAGATGTTGATAGTCCTCTCTTATTATCACTGATTACCTCAGCCACATAAACAGGTAATAATGAACTAAAAATACCAATTGTCATGCCTTTAATAACTCTTCCAATCACCAACATCATAACGTCCTGAACGAATATTGAGACTAACGATCCAATGATCCATAACAATGTAGCAGATTGCATTGAAGCTAATCTTCCAAAATGATCAGAGACAAGTCCTGAAATCCAACAACCGACTATTTTTTCATCAATTAGTATTGTATTGTGTAGAACAAAATATGGTGTTAATAAACATACTGAAAGCACCAACTGGATTAGATCCACTGATTATACCTTGAGCTAAAGAGCCTGGATAATTAAAAAATTCTGAAAATGCATCTTGCCCAATGAATACAGCCATCGAACTGGTTTCAAACCCCTGGAGAGTTGCACCTAATGCTAAGATCCATAGGATACCAGCTACACTATAAGTCTTGAAACCCATCTCTCTTATATCCAATTTTCTGACTCAAACAAGCGTAGATGATGAAGATAGTTTTATTCTACCAAAGTTGTACAAAGAACAATGTAACATGACAAATATCTCAATCATTATGCAGCAAAACCCACAAAATTCACTTAATCGTTTTTGTGGTTCAACAAAAAAAAAAAAAATTGTGTCAAATTGGTATTACTTCCAAGTTCCGGTCCTGTACCGGAATTCTCTCCTGGATTTATTTTTCAAACACGTCCAAACTTGTCAAAGAAATTGTTTCAAGATCGATCAAATCTTGATATATTTCCATATAAAATCATGTTTAATATCTATCAAAGAGGTCAATATGTCATTAATTTCTCATTAACGTTGGTCGGCTTCATCGCTCTTTTCATTGTCGCTTCTTCATGGGGTCAATTGCTCATATCAGATGTTTTCAACGTTCAAAGTACAATATCTAACATTGTACCGTAAGTCTCGTCATCAATTGAGGATTCATTTGATAATTTTACTAACTCTGATACATTCAGAACAGCTAATTTCAAAATCAGTAAAAGGTTTGGCTCAACTAATGGTAAAGAAAAGGAAAACAACAAAATTATATTTGATTTAGAGACAGATCTAACTCCACTATTCAATTGGAATACCAAACAAGTCTTTGTTTATTTAACTGCCGAATATCCAGGTAAAAAAGACGGTCTTAACAACAAAGTCACATATTGGGATAAGATCATCAAAACTAAAGAAGATGCAAACTTAACTCTTACAAAAGAACGCTCGAAATATTCGGTATGGGATGTGGAACCATCTTTTAACAATAAAGAGGCTACTGTTAGACTAGAATGGAACATTCAACCTTGGGTTGGTCCTTTAGTCTTTGGTTCTACCACTGCTGAAGCTCCTTTAACCTTCCCAGCCCCTTCTGATGAGAAAAAAGAACGGAAACTAAAGAAGAATAAAAAGAGACAAACATAGATTTATGGTTTATCGCTTCATTTACTATATAATGTGTATATTAATGACTAATAACATTATGATGTGTAATCATATAAAAATTTTTTTTTCTTTCTTCTCATGAACTCACACACTAATTTTTGAAATGTAAAATGCTTCTATTAAATATTTTTTCTTCTATATATACAGGAAATATTAATCCTCATTCATTCTATGATAACGTTCATCAAGTTGCTTTTCAATATGTGCCTCTTTCAAAGCATGCAATTTTTTCAATTTGGCAGATTCTCTTTGTTTACTCTTCAATTTAATCATTCCACGGAGAGTCTTATTTGGATGTTCAGCTTTGACTTTTGAAACAAATGAATTAAAATGTTTGATTCTGTATTTGACACGAGGTAAATTGGACATCAATTGTGGATATTTTTGCTTCATTTCTTGTATTCTTTGTTTTCTCTTTTTCATATTGAGACGATTACCTCCCATTATATGATCATAAACTGCCTTTTCAACACTGGGTTTAACAATAAAAGATAATGCTAATCTTGGATCCAAATAACGATCTTTACTTACTTTACTTGTGTGTGTTAAACCTTCTCTTCTCATTTTTAATTTTTCCTTGAAGACTAATCTTTTAGCGATTGTACCACCTATCAGTTTTTTCTCAACAATAAATAAACCAACATGTAATGTCTTTATATTTTTAACTAAACGACGAACGATCCAATTAATTGTGTTTGCAGTGAATGTAAACTTATGAACAAAAATCAAATCATGGAATAGTTTAGCAAATTCTTCCATATCCCCTTTAGTGTTGTAGTATATAAAAACCGGTATAATGATTGATTCATAAACTTTCTTCAAGTTTCTAGGAGCTTTACCATCAACAGTTAATAATGTCTTGATCTTATTCTGGAAATTATTGAAACTGATACCAAAACTACCCCATTTTTCTAGAACAGAAAACAACATAACCTCTTCCTTCATGAAATTAACTTTTTGAGCAACTTCATAATTTGGATTAACAATTCTGAAATTATTCAAAATTCTATAAGCATCATCAGGTTGATAAAACCTGGTCAGGACATGGACAACAGGTTTGACCACCAAAAATGGTAATCCATTCTGAAGTAATTTACCAGTTTGTGCGCCTTTAATAATATTATCAACGATTTGAATTGGATTTTTGAAATTATCTTGATTTATAATACTTAAATGAACTAATGCAACTAATAAATCACGATAGTTTTCAGATTGTATTGGAATTTCTTCAGATGATAATGCATTGAAAACAACTAATGCCTCATTGTAACTACCTTGAGAGTTATAACTAGACATTAAAGAATGGTAATGTGAGCTGTTTCTTGGAATGTCATGAGCTTTCATGAATTGGATAGTTTCTAAAGCCTCTGTGAATAAACCTTGCATTGAATAGTACTCGATTATTGTCAAGTAATAATAAGAGGATCTTGATTCTTCAGGTGTGTTAGCTTTAAATTCATTGAACACTGCATGAGCTGTTAAATTTTTCTTTGTGATTAGTAACGATTTGATTAATAAACTAAACATTTTGACATTTGGTCTAGTTTCTGTCATTTTCGTGGAAATTCTGATAACTTCTTCATAGTTACCCATTCTATATTGAAATCTTGTTAAATTCTCAATGAATTTTAAATCTGGTTTGATCTTCAATTTATTCATAAATTGTTTCAATTTCTTCAATGATTCAACGTCTAAACTTTTAACACAAGCTCTTAAAACAAAATTTATATGAACTAATGATATTTCTTCATTTCTTTCTAAAGATATTTCTAATAATGAAATTGATGATGAAGAATCTCCTAATTCTGCAAATTGTCTAAATAATATCAAAAATGTATCTGCATTTGGTTTTGAGTTGATATCATTAATTTGTCCTAAATATTTTAAAACCTCATTATGTGAAGATGAAATCAGTGCTCTTTTCATGAACAAATTCAAAATATTGACATCTGGTTGAATCCCTGATTCACGGAAAGCAGTTGCAATTTTATCAAATTTCTCAAGAGTGTTGTATGCTATACATCTTTTCATAATGTGAAAGATTTGAAAAGAAAACAATTTCTCCTTTTTGATCATATCAATAAGAAGCGGTATAAATTCATCTTGTTTTAATTTTTGTTTCAATTGTCTTCCTTTAAGTAATAAACTGAAAGATTTATCTCCAATCTTATCAGGATAAGCTTTATATAATTCTAATGCGTCGACATAAAGAGCTTTTTGAAATAAAGATTTGAAAAGTATATGAAAAGTATCTGATGTTCTTAGATTATTTGGAGTTATTTGCCATAGTTTCTTAGCTATTTTGAATTTATTACTATTGGAGAACTTTTTAGTTAACAAATGTAATAAGTTTTTTATACTTTCATCAGATTCGTTGAAGTTTAATGCAAGTTGGTTTGGATCTTTGAAATGTCTAATAACTGGATCCAGAAGAACAGTTATTTCAGTTTTGAATTGTGATGATGAAAAATCAAGAGTTGGAAATTTGATTTTGATTAATGTACACCATAACTTAAATGCAACTAATGGCCTACCATTGTCAAATGCAATTGGTATTGAGGTTCCCAGTAAACTAATGATCGTTTCTTCCTTATAATGTTGGCATAGATTTATTATCTGTTCAATTTGATCTTTCAAGCAAAATTTTATTATGATAATTGCTTGACTATCAAGACTTAAACTTCCAGTATATTTTTGATGAATTTCGTCTATCCAATCATATTTTTTATATCTTAAAAAAATCTTTAAACAGTCAAATATGTATTTATCAGTGATTTGATAGTCTTTATTATTTATTATTATTTCATGCAGTTTTTGTAAATCATCTAGAGTTTTATGATTTTTAGTTAGTAGTACATCAAAAGTTTTGGAGTTGATTTCTTCAGTGGTGATATCTTTGACATCAATTGTGGAATTAAATCTGTTAAAAGTTAGACTTTTTATCTGTGCTCTTTTCAGACTTTTGATTTTAAGTAAGGTACTCGGTAGTATATTAGATATTCTCTGAAATGTTTGAGAGGGTATTATTGAACTTTGCATGAGATCAAGTCGCAAATATCTGCCATGGTGCCTTAGTGACCAGTTCAGAAGTTCCACCTGGCGCCGCCTTCCATGTATCAGGATATTTTGTATCTTTAGAGACATTTATAGAGTCTGTTTCATATAGAAATATAGTATTAATGAGATGCGACCGGTGTTTGATGTGATTTCAAGTGGTTTAAACTCCCTTGAATGATGCGACAAAACAAAAAAAAACAAAAACAAAAACAAAAGGCTCTAGGTGAATTGAGATGTGAAGTTCAGATATTATATCTTCAAGCCCTCAAAAGGTACTTCAAATACAGCAAATTATCTTAAAAGGAAACTTTTCAACTGCTTTCTTCACTGAATTTTCACTGAAAAAAATGAAAAAAAAAAATCAAACGAGCTTAATTTCCGAGGAGTGAGAACTTCCAATTCCGAGGTGCTTGCTCATCGCAGAATTTTTTTTATTGTTTTCTCTAATCTTTTAATTTGATCTTTTTGTGTCGTTTTTATACTGAATCTGTCTGATAATGGCACCATACACAGGAAGCAGAAGGGCTCCTATAAATCCTTACATCGACAAGAAGGCCTCAAAACGTATGTTTTTGTTCGGGTGGTGTTTGCTACAGGAGAGACACAATTACTAACAATCGTTATACAGTTAAAGATATCGAAAGAGCTTTGGTCCATAAAGCTAGACTTAAGAAAAAATATTTCCAAGAACTAGAAAGAAGTGGTGAATATGTTCCTGAAAAGGCTGAAAAACCAAGACATGACCAAGATGATGAACATAGAAATAGAAGATTAACTTATCAAGAACGTCAACAGATTGCTAAAGAAAGAAAAGATCAGGCACGTAAAGAAAAACAAGAAGAAAGAAGAATTAGAGAAGAAACGATACAAAAGAAACAACTTCAAAGATTGAAAAAAAAAGAACGTGTGTCATCAAAAACTAGAACAGGTCAACCAAAAATGGGTCCAAGAATTGAAAATTTATTAGATAAAATTAAAAAAGACCTTAAAAATTGAACCATACACTCTACAATGATTATCATAAATCATTTCCATTATTATTATTTTTATTTATATTGAAACAGAATTTATATTGAAACAGAGTTTATCAAAAACTCTAAACTTTTTGAAATTTTGCTTTTATCAAATTTATCATGATCAAAAGTATTAACATCTCTATCATTTGACCATGGTCCTTCGTTTGTTTCCCAGAATCCCTTTCCTGTAACTGTTGTTGAAATTTCAACGGCTCTGTTATAGATGGATTTGTATTCTGCAGTTTGGTTCTTATCTAGTAATGTGTATACTTGGATATCACCACTTATCCCAAATGCAATAAACCTAATGAATGAATTTTTTTTATTTTGCTTATTTGTAGCATCTTCAATTGACCATCTTGGTGTAACTTGACATCTGATCAATTTCGGAACAAATGAAACATTGGATCTAAATCTATTTTGATTATGTTGAACACCAGTTATTGAACAATTTAGTTTATCAGTGGTGATAATCACATTTTCTTTCAACAATAAACTGTTTGAAATCTTCCTGATTAATGGATCGCTGTCAACTTCTTGGAAAACCCCTCCAAAATCTTCAAAGACTTTCAATGAGTAATCTTTAGTTGATACTAGAACTTTTTTATCTTTAACATCAATATTTAAAACCAAAGAATGGAAAGAATGAATCAGTTTGGATTCCTCTAGTTTTTGTGATGTTAAGTCATATGAAACTGCAAATAAATCAACCCCGGATGAATAGATAATCTTATCATCCATTTGTTGAACAGCTAACACTGCACCGTTTGTTTTAAGGTTGAATAACTCATAAATATTAACGTTTTCAGAATTTGCTGGATCAAGTCTAACTTGTAATATCTTTAAAGAACCACCAGCTTCAGAATTACAGCCAATCAATAAACTTTTGAATGCTTTATTTGCACTAGGTAAATTCCATCCACAAATAGATAATGGAACTTCTTTATTAAAAACTAAGGAATCTGATTTTCTCGAATATAACGTTTCGTTCAATTGTTTAACTTTATTAGCAAAAATTAAACCAGATTCAGCAAGAATTGCAAACAGCTTCAAATGTGATAAGTATTTAACTCTTCTTGCAACTTGGTTTAATTTGATAGTTTTCAAAACAGGTTGAGCGTTCATTGATAATGAAGTGATACAAAAACCATCATCTCTTAATAGTGCAAGCTTAAAATCATCTAAAACTAGTGCTGAATACGTTATTCTGTCTCTTTGTTCTTGAACAATTATTGACATCGGATATTTAGAACCGATTTCCAATTTCCACAAATGTCTTGATATTAAAATCAGTTGATCATTGAATAAACTGAATGAAACTGGTTCATCTGAGAGTTTTATTTTGAAATTCTCTATGAATATATTCTCACTTTTAATATCAAAATCATACGATACATATTCACCAAATCTTGAAGAAATATAAACTTGATTCTCTGAAAACACAAAATCATGAGGTTCTTTGATACTAATGCTTATATTTTTCACAAATGAGATTGAATCATCAAAAAGTTGAAAAAGTGAAACACTTTCTTCTAGACAAACAACAATATACAAATCATCATTTTGAAAAAAAAGTTTAACTAAATTTGGTTGTTCTAAAATCTGAATATCTTGGGCAATTTTAAAAATACTCCCAGATGCTTTATAAACTGATAACCACATTTCATGATTACTTTCTAGTTGACTTAATACGACAATGAAGTTCTCAATACAATCACCAAACATGATGTTTTGATCATAAAAATGTTTCCTCAATACTTTATCATTTTCAAAATCTGCAATGACTATCGATTCTTCAGTTATTTGAAAACAAATGTTTTCAAAACTTGAAACTGATATTGTATTAAACACCAAATCTAATCCGCTATCCATTATGTCAACTAATTCATCATTTTCATATTTGAATACTAGGGTTTTATCATGGAAAGTGAAAATGAAAAAGGTTTCTCCATTAACGTTATGTTGAAAAACATTTTGCGCTTTCCTTAAACTCGAATCGTTAATTAATTTATCTGCTTCAAGACCAATCTTTAATTTAGATAATGATTTACCATGAGCCAACCAAATCTCTTCAGAATTATGTTTTGAAACAATCTCAATATCAAATAATGGGGCCCAGTTGATCCATCTATCTATTATATTGGGTTTAGGGAATTCAAAAATATCTCTGAGATCTATATTTTCATAACAATAATACCCACCATTAGATAAATCACTTGAAAATAATAAATTATGGGTGTTATCTTCAGTTTTCTCCAGTAGAAATTGAGAGATCTTTGGAACTTTCAAAATTGCTTTGAAATGAATGTTATTATCAGAAACATTGATTAAATAAACTGTTCCATCCTCAGTCGATAATAACACTTCAGAGTCTGGCTCAGCTCCAACTAAGGACTCTTTTGGCTTGAAATAACTTACTGGAAATGAACCAGTGAAAGCAATTTCTAAAATTTGATGATCTGCACATAATATTTGGTTTACTTTGATGAGCATCAACTTGCTTTCCATGACTAATAAGATTGAATTGTTTATAGGAATAGTGAAAATAGGTAATGGAAAATCAGCATTCAATAAAAATGGTGTATGTTCTATTATTCTTGTTTCATCTAGCCACCATTCAAAAAGTCTTATCAGATATCTTCTTTGAGATGTCATCACCAACGTGAATATAAATCCTTTTGAATTAGCTGGAAGATTTGAAGGTTCAATTAAACAAGAATTTAAAATGGTACCATCAAAAAACACATTTTGTAATTTATCAATCATGACACCACTGGGTGTATTAGTGAAGTAATAAAGTCGTATTAGACTATCCATTGCAGTTAATATAGCAGCGGTACCTGAGGTGTGTGTAATTATATCATTCCCCACGTCATGTAAATCAGGTAACTCTTTATTATTATTACTTGTTGTCCACCATTGGACAACGTATGGTTTAATTTGTGCTTTTATATCATGAAATTTTATCAATAAAAAGTAGCCATTGGTAAGACATACCAACAGTGAGTCCTCCTCGTATATTTTTTCTTTGATACTTTGGCCATTGAGTAAATTTGAAGACCTTATATTTGAATTGAAATAAAATACTGATTCATTGTTGATTTTGATTGAACTAGTTTGAACAGTCACTAGTATTTCATCCAATACTGGTTCTATTTCTTCAGTATCGATCACAATTGGTTCTATTTTTTCATCATCAAGACCTTCTTTAGAGGTGTACTTCAACATTTCAGATTCTAAATCATCAAAATCATCAACTCCAAAAGAATCAGGATCTGTGGGCTTTAGATCCTTTTGCATCTTACTCGTTAATATAGATCCATCATCTTCTTTTATCTCTAATTCCAATCCTTTCAGCGGTTTATCAACACGATATTTGAGTTTATAAATGGCATTTGTTATCGAACTTGATACCAATTTATGTCTCAATACACTGTACTGGTCATTAAATTTCAAGATTTCTTCCGTCTTCTCATCTAAATCTGGTTCGAAAAACGAGGACCCCAGATCATTTCCTTGGTTCACTAGATCAATGTCTTGGATCTCTATCATTCAATCTCTCTCTCTGTAAATTGAAAACTTTCACAGCAAATCAACAATTCGACAGAAATACAATACCTGGCCGGTTTTGAGCTCTACTTGAAATCAAAACACGATATATTTATTTAATATTAATACTATTATAATAATAATTAAATTAATATAATAATAATCAATTGCAATAATAATAATTGAAAATTTCAACATGTTATGAGCCCTGATTCTGATTTTTCTTTTTTTCTTTTTTCTCTAAAAGATGATTGGTTCATTAACTTTTTTATCTATACATATTACACTCTTTACTCATGTAAGATATTATTTGAGATACCACTTTGATACTTCTCAATTACACAGTTAAAATTATTAGGGATCTTGCTGAATATACCTTTAGATATATTACTATCAAATGAAATTATATGCTCTAATGTTAAGCTATTAATATTGTATTCGGTACCTTGAGGTAACTCTTTAACACTGAAATGATGTACGTCTTTCTCATTGCTTTTATGACGTTGGTTTACTAATGATTTAAGAATCTTTGAGGTTCTTACGCTTTTATCTAATTGTTTGTTACGCTTATTAGAATCACAACTACACTTCTTATATATAGCTGATTCATCCGCACCTAATCTCACTTGAGCATATTCACCTTTCAAGCTAAGACCGCAGTAAGGACATCGATTGTGTATCAGCAGCACTTGTTTTGATGGTGATGTTTGTTGTGTTATCACCTTCGGTTTTACTTCTGAAATTGTTCAGTAGTATAGAACATTCACTTGCATAATTAATCAACATGCTTATGATAAACCCATACTAGATACAATAGTCATAGTGCCTATCATGCGTTTTCCAATACTAGTCAAACTACGTTATTAGATATTACTTGATTAGGACTACAACATTTGAATGGCTTAATTCTTTGATTAGTGATTAGTGATTGATAAGAAATTAGGAGATTTAAGATCTTGAGCTTCAAAAATATCTTTTAACTTATTGATTTTCTGGAGTTTCAGCCCTTTCTAAATTAGCTACTCCATTTGAACCACAAATCAAATATAAAGCTTGCAGACTTATAAATTGGTTTTTGTTTCTCCAAATATTGTCAATAATGAATATGTTGGCATCTAGTTTTCGAATGAGCTTACCGGATGATCCTTCACTATCACAAAACTCTTTGAGACCTGGAATTTGGAAACATATCGAACAAACAGCATCGGTTAGTACAGCGTCTTCTAGGTTTGCTATTTTCATATATCCAATCAACTGGATTATGACCTCACTGATATTGTTTTCCTTATTTGAAACAGTTTCTTCACCAACATCTTCATAATTCAAGTTACTCTTGCACATTATACTCGATTTTTTTCTTAACCTGTTTGCAATTGATTTAACACCTGACTTCTTAATTTCAGAAACTATGATTGGTTTTGTTATGTTTTTAGCATTTTTGGTAGAGACTGTTATATCTGGACGAGCTTTAGATGTTGGAAGTAATTCATCAATGCCTACAACGACTGGGGAACCATTGGCCGTGAGTGTGGATAAGCAGTTTGTTAACGGTATGATAATATAATCCTTAATAAATAAAGTTTTTCGAATTTCAGGCACTTTTCTTAACTCTTTGAGAGTTGCAAATCCATATAAATAAGGCTTTTTCAACAACAGGAACCCCCAAATTTTGGTTCAGTTGTTCGAAAATATTAGCTTCTCTTATTTTAATTTCTTCTAAAATACTTTGTACTTTAGTTTCAAGTTCAGCTGGATCTAATTCAGTTGTATTCAACTCGAATGTATCAATCTTATCTGATTGTGAACTTCTGGTGCTAGTTGCCATTGATTCAGCATCAGTTGTATCATCATCAGTATTGTTAATCAAATTTTCAAATCTGAAATTCAAGAATAGCTTTAAAACAGTAGATATTGGAAAGTTAATTTCTTTACTCATTTTAAGATTCTGTGGATTATTTTGATAGTTTTTTATCAAATTTTTAATCTGAGAATTTAAGCTTGTAAATTTTAAAGCGCCAGAGATCTTTTTTAATATTGTCTCTAAATCATATTTTAATTAACAAGGATCTGGGTAAGATGGTTTTCTTTTTTTATACCCATTGCTATTGAGTATATCGTAGTTAGTAAGGTCTAACCCCAGACTTGACTAACTTTTTTGTTTTGTGTTTTTGTGTTTTTCAGTTTTTGTGTTTTTGTGTTTCGGGTTTCCTACCTTTAGACTATTCAAATGTTTCATCATTTAGTGTATACTCTTTTGAAATCAAGTCTTTACATTATTATTGTAATCCCTTTAATCTTTGTTATAATCCCGTTTGTGTATACATTCCAGGTTATTCCGCGCAATTGCTACCGGTCAAATAGAACAGAGGGACAAACAGCAACTATCACCAAATCCAAGAGAGATGGTCTCTACTACTAACAAACGTCGAAGAACGGGGAGAGTCCCTGATAGACTGAAATGGGTCAAGCTAGAAAGCTTGCTGCAAGCTGCTGATTCATCAAATGATTTTATTCTGCCATCTGAAGTTAAAGTCTCACTGGCTAACAAGTGATGAATCTAGTCCAAGCCTGTATTCATACGATGGTGAGCTTGAAAATCCACTCACATGTCTGTTAAAGCTACTTATAAACTCAGGTTTAAGCCATTTATTTGAAGATGATGTTGATCAAGATATAGATGTGGCCAATGACCCACACACTATTTCAATCAGTACCACCAACTTTATTGGACAGAGCTTTGAAACTATTGAGCTAGAGGTGACTGAATTTGAATTATCTGAAATTACTACCAAGCTGCAAGCTATTTTCAATACTGTAAGAGAAAATGAAGAGAAAGTTAATGAGTGTATTGACATTCGGGATGGGCTCCCCAAATTGAGAAGACGACTTGACTTTGGTATTAGAAGTTTAAAAGACCTCAGAAATGTTCCTCAACCTTATAAAATGCTCTTCATTAGAGAACACTTGCTAGATGTTCTTAAACCTGCCTTTTCGGTGCTGAGTCAAGGTTGCACCATTGGTCTTCAATATGATCTATCCGCCCAAACTGGTCGAGTTAGCCCAACTGTCACTCTTAGTTCAATAGATGAAAAGAGAAATTCCAGAATATTTCTACTTACTCAAATTAAAAAGGCTGGTGTCAAGTCATTAGCTGATAGATCTACTTACTCAAATTAAAAAGGCTGGTGTCAAGTCATTAGCTGATAGATTAAAAGAAAAAGGGGCCAATTTGGTGTGTCACAACTTACACGACAATGACGGCGAGGAGGAAGTTTCTGAGGAAGACAAAAATTTTGGAGCTGTTATGATTTAAATGCTCAGCTATATGAAAGATGCTAAAGTTAATGATGTCATATTAACTGATTGTTTAAGTGCCAAAAAAAATTTACTTCCACATACCTGGCTTAGAAGGCTTTGACATAGCTAAACACAACTCATCTGAAATTCTAAAGTTACAAACTAAGATTTTTGTTTTGGATAATATTTGGGAAACCTCGAGTCAGATAAGTGTACAAGCTCTTTATTTGCTTGCTGGTTTTAATGAACTATCGACCACTGCAAATAAAAGACATACTGAAAACGAAAGTGAAAGCTCAGGAGAAACTTTTGACCAATCTCAAGATTCCAAAACTGATGGTATGGAACCAACTGAAGATGAAATTTCTGACTGTTCAGATAAAACTTCCATATTAAGGAAAGATACCATGTCCACCGATATTTATCGGGTTAATGCAAGACCTACTCACCTTTGTAAGGTTGATGAACAAGATATCACGTGTCTTGAACCCATTCAAGAAGATAGCGAAGCTGGGTATAGCTCAGTTGTTTATCGTATCGATTCAAAGAACATCAATAAAATATTCAAAGATTTGAAAAACGTTAATACCAACACCATTCTAAAAATATTTGAGGTCCAATTTATAAGAGAATATGCACGCGAGTACGCTTTATGTACCGATGATGACGATATAAATGATACATTGTGGGCTATAAAACTTCATAAAAAAGAGCTAGAAAACTATGCTAAATTGGAGAACAGTAATCGGGTCAATGATGTTTTGATAAAATACCCTAAAATTTTACAATCTGGTATAATTATCATTTTTAAAATGCTCAAGGGTGAAAACGGTGAACGCTTCTACGACAGATACTACCGGCGTTTTGGTTGGTTTATATTGATGGAATATATTGAAAACTACCCAGAGATGATCACAGAAGAAACATACGAGGATGCTTATAGACAAATTGAACAAATGGTCAAAATAGGATTGTTTCACAGTGATATCGAAACTAGAAACTTCAGAATAACTAAAGATTCACTGTTTATGTTTATAGACATTGGAGCTTATAGAGACTTAGATCCCAAAACTGATAAAGATAACTATGTGAAAGGTCAGAAGAAGCGAGTTACATATTTATTGAATGAGTTACGTGACTCAATTAAAAAAAATAAAAAAGATTGATTTATTTAACTGTTTAGTTTTACTTATTTATAGCTGTTGTTTAATTTATTTTAGTTCCGTATTCAACTGTTTGTCATCAATTTATCTTTCTATATTATCATTGCTAGATTATTACGCAATATTTGATCTCAGTACTACTAATCATAAGAAGGACTTTTTTCATATAAGTCAGACTTGACCTCTCTTTCAATGATTACAAGATAATTTAGAATTTTTGAATATCTATTTTTCTTGAACTTATTTACAAATCATTCACTATTGAATGTGTGATATATACAAAGATTTACTCATTTAATCAGATTGATTTTTCTTTTGGTACTCAGCAATCAATTCTTTTTGTAAATGAGTTGGAGCTTGAGCGTAATGTTTGAATTCCAATGAGAATTCACCTTTACCTTGAGTAGCAGCTCTTAAAGAAGTAGCAAACCCAAACATTTGGTTTAATGGACATTCAGCAGTAATGGTGAATTCATCTTGACCATTTTCAGTATCTTGAATAATAGCAGTGTTTTTATTTAATAATGCAATAACATTACCTTGAAATTCGTTTGGTGAAGTAACAGCAACATTCATAATTGGTTCTAGAATAACTGGATTGGCTTTTAAGAAACCTTGTTTGAAAGCAGCAATCGAAGCCGTTTTGAAAGCCATTTCATTAGAATCAACAACATGAACTTGACCATCATTGATGTTCATATGAACACCTAAAACTTTATGACCAATTAATGGACCTTTTTCAACTGCATCTTCAAAACCTTTTCTACAAGCCAATAAGAATTTTTCAGGAATTTTACCACCAACAATTTGAGTCTCAAATGAATTTTCACCCTCAACTGGTTTCATTTCACCTGCAACTTTAGCGAATTGACCAGCACCACCAGATTGTTTTTTATGAGTGAATTCAAAAGTAGATGGAGACATAATTGCTTCTCTATAAGAAACTTGTGGTTTACCAGTAACACAATCAACGCCATATTCACGCTTCATACGTTCAACATAAATTTCTAAATGTAATTCACCCATACCTGAAATAACTGTTTCCTTAGATTCACCATCATATTTAACTCTAAAAGTTGGATCTTCTTTTTGAAAACGATTAATCGCTTTGGAAAAATTCGCAACATCTTTTGATTTTGGAGTGATTGATAATGAAATAACAGCATCTGGAACGTGCATTGAACTCATTGTAATTTGGACAGTACCATCAGTGAAAGAATCACCTGAAGAACAATCGATACCGAAAGTGGCACAAATTTCACCTGGACCAACTTCATTAACATCTTCCATTTCTTCGGAATGCATACGTACTAATCTTGAAACTTTGATTTTTTTACCAGTTTTAACATTAGTGATGAATGAACCTTTCTTTAAACGACCTTGATAAACTCTTAAATATGTTAATTGACCATATTTACCTTCTTCTAATTTGAAAGCTAAACCGACAAATGGATCTTTTGAAGATGGAATTAATTCAACTTTAGTTTCATCATTTTTAACATCTAAACCTTCATTTAAAATTTCAGATGGGTTTGGTAAATAATCACAAACAGCATCTAAAACTTGTTGAATACCAGTGTTAGCTAAAGCAGAACCCATTAAAACAGGAGTGAATTTTCTAGCAATGGTGGCTCTACGAATGGCATCTTTGATTTGTTCTGGAGTTGGTTCAATTTCATCAATAAATAACTCAGCAATATGATCATCAACGTCTGCTAAAGTTTCAATTAATAAAGCTCTTTTTTCTTCAACTAAGTCAACCAATTCTTCAGGGACTTTATCTTTTCTAACAACAACACCTTGATTACCTTCATTATATAAAGCAACTCTATCGATGATGTTAACAACACCTTGAAGATTAGATTCAGCACCAATTGGAACGTGGATTGTAGCAGCTGGAATTCTTAGTTTCGCATTGATTTGTTCAATACATTTAAATGGATCAGCGCCCATTCTATCCATTTTATTGATAAAAGTAACTCTTGGAACATTGTAACGTCTCATTTGACGATCAACGGTAACAGTCTGAGATTGAACACCAGAAACAGCACAAACGACTAATACAGCACCATCTAAAACTCTTAAAGCTCTTTCAACTTCAATAGTGAAATCGATGTGACCTGGGGTATCGATCAAATTGAAATGATAATCCTTTTCATCTTTTTCCCAAGAACAATAAGTCGCAGCGGATTGAATAGTGATACCTTTTTCTCTTTCTAAATCCATTGAATCCATTTTAGCACCAACACTATCACGACCTCTGACTTCATGAATCGCTTTGATTCTACCAGTGTAGAATAAAACACGTTCAGTGAAAGTTGTTTTACCAGAATCAATATGAGCAGAAATACCAATGTTACGCAATCTTGAAGCATTAGCAATATCTTCTTCTGGTAATTCAGAGAGTATTCTATCGATCGAGACTTTTTCTTCTTCGTAAGATCTCATGATTGAGGAGTTGTGGAACAGTCTCTGTTGTTGTGGGAAGAGACCCATAGCAGGACGGGTGACTACCACAGAACGGAGACTTCTCAATACTCTGGACATAGCTGTAAATGAAGAACTGAAGGTATGGAAAGCCGTTTTATCAGCTTGATAATCGAATGTGGAAAAAAAATATTTCATCCGCGAATTTTGAATATTGAATTTTAAATATTTGTGTATTATGTAAGCGAGATCACAATACACAATACACAATACCACAATACACAATACAATTTAGACATAAGAATGTGGTTTTATTAATAATTATTAGGGAGTGAATGACAAATGATTAGTGGGTATCCTGAACTCACAGTGGAGTTCTTTCGGTGGCTCTCACTGAGTCAAGAAGGTTGTTCTTCTCTAAGATTTCTTCTAAATTACTGAAAACTTTTCTATCATCTTGAACTGCATCTTCAAGACCATATTGAATAATGGAGTAAAGACCATACAAACCAACAAGAGTAGAAACTAAGAATGCAATGTACCCTTTGGTGGTGAAACCTGGAGGCAATGGGGATGGTTGTTTGTTTTCACCTCTTAAATCGAAATAATCTAAATTACCAGCAGCATTACCTTCAATTGGAATACCACCAGCTTTACAATTATCATAGAAATCTTTTGGTGGGGTTTGCGATTGAATAGATAAAGGATCTTCAATGAAAACAGCTGCTAACCCTTGTTCTAAATGCCAATCAACATGACAATGGAAGAACCAAACACCAGGATTATCAGCTTTGAATCTAAGAACTAAATAACCATTACCCTCAACGTGGGCAGTATCTCTAATTAATGGGTATTTTGGGAATGGATCATGGTTTTCTGGATCATAGGAAATTGGATCATCATCTTCAAATGCTTTTGATTTTTGAATAACCTGGAAAACATGACCATGTAGATGGAAAGGATGTCTTCCTGAATCTTTATTATTAACAACGACTTCAATGATATCGTTTGGTTGAAGGACAAAACTATTTGTATTGGAACCATAAATCTGGGCATTTATAGCTTGATCACCAGCACCTAATACGGTTAATAGTGTTGGAACAACAGGGTTGACGTAAGTGATGTTATTGAAGAAAGCATAATTAACACCATCACCTAAATTATCCATTGCAACATCCAAAACAATCTGATAATCTGGTTCATCTAATAATTCAATATCACCAAGTGGTTTTAACGCAAAATCATTGAATGGTTCACAATCAGATTTATGATGAGGAGGTGGTAATGGTTTTTCTTCGTCATAAACAATATAACTTGTAGCTTCCAATTTCAGATCTTCTGGGATGACATCCAACATTGTATTATCAAACTTTTGCATAAATGCGAAATTTCTATCTTTATTTGATTTTGATTTTACCAAAACACCATATCTTTGACCAACAGTTAGATACAGATAATCGGTTTTCTTTGGTTCAACATAAACACCGTCTACCTCAACAACAATGAAATCATGATCTTCAATGTAAACATATTGAGAAACAAATAAACCAACGTTGATTAGTCTTAAGAAATAGGTTGTATCTGGTTTGAAAACTATAGTAGAATTAGCTGTGTCATTTAGTAAAAGATTTTGTGGGATTGGTTCAGCACCAGTTGGATTATATCGATTCAAGAACTCATGAGTAATTTCATCGTATTGTTTATGATAAGTATCTGAAAGTGTGATAACTTTTTCTTCATCGAATTCAAATGGGATCTTATCAGTATCGTGGATAATAAATGCCTGTCTTAAACCGTCACCATATTGGGCTCCAGTATGTGAGTGATACCAATAAGTACCTGCTTGATCTGGGACTGTGAAATTGTATAAAAAGGTGTCATTTGGTTGAATAGGACATTGAGTAACATATTGAGGGCCATCCATATAATTAGTACCATTCATGAACAAACCATGAAAATGGAGAGATGTGTTCTTGTCGATTAAACCATTTGTTAAATAAAGCTCAACTCTATCACCTTTATCCACATGTATTTCAGGCAAAGGCCATTGACCATTGAATCCGATGACTTTTTTTTCTTTGAGCCCATCTGGGTTTGCAGTAACGTATTCAGCTGTATAATGGAAAACATGAGTCTTTGCTGCGACTGCCGATATGAGCACAGAGGCAAAGAGCGCTAAAACACTTGATGAAAGCATTTTTTGTGGTGTTGATCTGATGCCTTTTTGTACATTATAAATAATTTTTATGTGACTTTTTTCAAAGAAAAAGCATCTTGGATTACTAAGCTTAAGACATATATAGAGAGATGTTATGCTAAACTACACCTTCATATCTCATCAATTCATAACTTTTCATAGCTATAACTTAGCTGGCTCTTCTGGTCCGTCAATGATTGTCTTCACCACTTCTTTTCCGTTCTTGATAACGTTATCGTATGCTTCTTTAGCCTGATCAAACTTGAATCTGTGTGAAATGATCTTTTTAACATCAATTTTACCCAACGCAATGAGATCAACTGCATCTTTGTAATCACCATGACAGTATCTGAAATTACCAGTGAATAACACTTCCTTTGCTGTTAGTTCTGCGATTGGGAAATTAACATTATCTTTACCCATTCCAACTTGAACGAAATTACCACCTGCTTTAATGATATTAATACCATTTCTAATACAGATTTCAGCCCCAGTAGCTTCAATAATAACATTTGGTTCTTGCCCTAAAATCTCAATAACAGCTTTTTTGAAATCATCAACTTTTGAGGAATTTAAAACATGAGTTGCGCCTATATCTTTAGCCATTTCTAATTTCGAATCAAACACATCGACTACTAAGACTTGAGTCGCACCAAATGCTTTTGCTACACCAGCTGCTAGTAGACCAACAGGCCCTGCACCAAACACAACAACTCTCGAATTAAATCTAACGTTAGCCCTTTTAGCTGCATGAACACCAACTGCTAAAGGTTCTACTAAGGCACCTTCTTCTAAAGAGACATGATCTGGTAATTTGACCAAAAAATCTTCAGGTGATAAATAATATCTGATTAATGTCCCATCATACGGTGGCGTGGCACAGAATTGCATGTGTGGACATAAGTTATAGTTACCAGACTTGAATTCTTCACTGTATCTACTTGGGATACCTGGTTCAATTGCAACTTTATCACCAACCTTGACTCTTGTGACTTTACTACCGACCTCCACAACTACACCTGATGACTCATGGCCTAAAACCATTGGGGAATTGAGGACGAATGAACCAATCTTACCATGAGTATAGTAATGAATATCAGAACCACAAATACCGGTTTTCTTGATAACTAATTTGACATAATGAGGATCTTTTATTTCTGGGATTGGCCTATTCTCAAGAACGATTGATCCAACTTTCTTGAGCACAATTGCTGGATTTGATAAGGATAATGAGGACATTTGATAGCTTAATGGATGAACAGATAGCAAGGAAAGGATTCAAAGTGTCAAAAATTCTTCTCTCTCGAAAATCGGATTAATCTTCTCCATGTTGAATTAAGTACAAGTGCATTAAAAAATATATATGGTGATTTTAGTGAGATATAAAGTGTATTATGTATATATTTGTATTTGTAGCCAGGATATTTATTGTTTGGATTACTGAGTATATTATTCTTTCCTCTCTCTCTCTCTCTCTCTCTCTCTCTCTCTCTCTCTCTCTCTCTCTCTCTCTCTCTCTCTCTCTCTCTCTGCAAATTAATAACTGAGAAAATAAATATCAAAACTTCATTCAAAATTATTAAAAGAATTACAGACTTCAGGCTTTGGAACTTTACTTTTGGAAAATGAAGATAAATGATCATAAAAGTAATTCAAATATTGTAAACTTGGATCAATCTTCATAAATAATAAGTATATCTCAAGAATTTCAGATCTTGTCTTTTCATATCCATCAAAAGTTAAAACACCAACTAATCCGTTTAATCTTTCAATGATTTTTTCTAATTCATTCAAACCTTCATCATACTCCTTAAAATTTCGTACATTGGCAATAACATAGAACTTGATCATGAATAAACAAGTGAATTTTTCTCCTTTTAATTTTTTATTCTTTAAAAACTTATCAAAAATGGAATCAAAATTATCAATGAAACTTCTTGCATCAATTGATTGAATCATGAGACAAACTGATTTAGTAGCAAGTTTAGCAATATGTTTTGAAGATTGTGATGATCTGGTTAATGGGATTAATGAATGTAATAATTTGACAAATATCTCAATAGTCAAGTTATTACCATAATAAACAATATCTCTTAAAAAAATTATTACTTTTGATAAAAGTAAAGTTCTACTAGTTGAAACTAATTCCAAAATACTTGGTAAAGTTTCATAAATCCTATGCTGAAAATATTCATAGTTTTCTTCCGGTAAGTGTGTTCTTAAATGACCAATTAAAATATCAAGGTGAGAATACTTTTCTTTCCAATTTTCAGATGATTCTTTCTCTTTGAATAAACTCATTATTTTATCAACTTCTGATTCGTCAATACTATCAATCAACTCATCATCATAGGTTATTTCTGGATCTTTATCAAATAATACGGTTATAAATTCTTCAAAATTTCCATCATCTGATTGTAGAAAAGTGACAATTCCTTCATCAAGTTGAGCTAGCTGTACAGGTTTTGGAACTGGTGAGGATTTAATCAAGTGGGTTCTCTTTGATGTTAGAACTGGAATTCTGCTTGGTGAAGGTGAACTTGAAGTATTTGGAGATTTCTTACTTTCGTTGTAAATAACTCTTAAAATTGATTCCTTTCTGGGAATTCTATCATCCGAGCTTGGAGTTTCACATTTATTTATTGACTCTTCAAATGATTCTGTCTTGATAGTTTGGGATTCTTTGAAAACTTCATCTTCAATTCTGAAATCATTCTCAATTGAATCATTTCTGATTGTGTTCAATGTTAATGTTGAACCATTACTAATGAGTTTCTCGGTTCTATTTTCAAGGATAACTTTATTCTCGACGTCATTTGGTGTTTCTTTGAAGTACATTTCCTCAATTGTTTCCACTTTTGGGATAATTTTTTCCTCTAGTTCTTGATTTGTTGTTGAAATTCTTGTTGTACCTGCTTCACTTTCAATCTCGTCCATTCTTGCACTCAAGTCTTGAGTGGAGCTAAAGATACATTCTTCTTTATCAGAAAGAAAATCATCAATAATTTCTAATTCAGGTGAGTCAAAATTATGAAATTTTTGGACATTCTGAATATTATTTCCTAAATCTGTTTCATTGAAAGCAATATGATTAGGATTTGAAGGGCCAATAGGTTTACTTTCAATCCCTTCTGGTATAATTGCAGTGTATCTTTCAGAACCTATATCTGAAAGAGGAGACGGTTTTCTCGATTCTTCATGATTGTCATTTCTTCCAGCTGAGAATGTTACAACGTTCAATCCAGCTTCAACTTTTTCGTTAAATGAATTTTTTTCATTTTTTTCGGTACAAACTGGATAATCCGAATGTGTTGTGGCATTTTTAACTTCATGAGAAAAATCTAATGTGAATGGAGCAAGAAGGTACTGATCTTCTTCAGCTAAACTAATATCCATATCATCAGATAAATAACTTAAATTCAGCGGAGAGCATTCTAAGTCGTCATCCAAAAGTGGTGGTTCTAAACTGGTTTTGAAATTTAAAGATGGAATTAATGCATCATCAAGATCATACTTGTATTCATAGGCAGTTGGTAGCTTAATAACTGTGACAGATGTGTCGTCTTTTAAGTGATTGCTGTATTTGAGTAACGAGTTATCCATTTCGTCGTCTTCTTCATCATCTGTGTCTTCATCCAACTGCTCTTCTTCACATTCCTGTTCAAAAGTTACTCTTGTTTCTAATCTATTAATTCTTTCCATGTTATATCTTTCTATTTCAACTTTTATAACGACACCAACTGACACTAAAGCAATGGCAAATAAAGCAACAACAAACGGGAAATAATATTTCGAATCAACAAAATTATTCAAATCCTTACCAACACTAAATATTGACCCATCTATAAACCTTTTCAATAATTCCCCAGCCCTATCATTATCATCATCCTCTCCTAATCCAATGAATCCTTCTTCAACTTCAATAGGAACAATGTGTGTTTCAGTAACATAGTGATCATCATTTAATTCAAGTTCATTAAACGGTTCAAATTTTACAGATTCATCACTAGCGCCCTGGTCAATATTGTTTAAGATATTAACATCATGAACTCCATCCTTTATAGACTCGATTAGCTTTGGGTATGGGGATGGATTGTACTTGAAAGTTTCGACTATATCCTTCCAAATTGAGCTTATGATACGGTTAAAAACTTGGAAAACCCCCATGATTTTGAGTTAGATACCAGTTCTGGCACACAATCTTGCTGAGATGGAACCGAGAGAACGATAAATGGCAGGAACTCCAGTAATTGAATGAAAGACTATTCTCAACAATAATAAGGAATAAAATATAGAAATAATGGTGGATCATAAACTAAATTTCAGTCTAAGATTTGAAATCTGAAATGTTTGACACTTTTATTTGACACAGACTTTATCCGAATCGAATGTGTGAATCTTATTTGGATTTGATAGAAAACAACTTTGGAAGGATACAAGTCGGTGTAACTCAGAATAAGGGGCATTGCTCCTGTGGTACCCACAACTACAAGGGTTCAAATCACCAGTAAATTAATAAAACTCTCAATTACTCAATTACTGATGTTTTAGTGAAATCTGATATCTTTGAGTCATACGAACATCAAACTAGTGTATAAATATATAGATTTCCCAATAGATAAGAGGTTGGGTGTATGAAGCGGAAAGTGCTGATACATAGATACCTATTAGTCATAAGATATAATACTTATTTTTATATTGTATCGCCCAAATCGTTCCAAGTTCGCGCGCAAAAGGCATCTTATGGAACAATAATAAACTGAGTCATATTGATAAAGTGCATATAAATATCTGTAAGATTTCCTGTAAACTCATACAATTAATAATGGGCTAAAGATTTTAAATATTATGAGAGTTAACGAGTTCAATCAAGAAGTCGGTGATCCAATCGATTATAAACCACGTTCCTTACCAGATAAGAACTTGACAATAAAGGGTAAATTGATAACAATTGAACCATTGAATGTTGAGAAACACTCCAAAAGTTTATACGAATCATTTCAAAATTCAAGTCCAAGTACTTGGACATATATGTTTTTTGGACCTTTTGAGTCATTCAATGATTTCCAAAAATTTTTGACTGATCTAGTAAACGATGATGCACTGGTGTTTTATTCAATCGTTGATAATTCTAACCATAATGCAATTGGGTTCTATTCATTGGGTAGGATAGATGTGAAAAATGGATCATTGGAGGTTGGTCATATTACATTCTCTTCATATTTGAAAAATTCAACCAAATCGACAGAATCTCAATATTTAATCATGAAATATTCCCTAGATGATCTGAAATATCGAAGATATGAATGGAAATGTGATAGTTTGAATGCACCTTCTAGAAATGCCGCATTAAGACTAGGTTTCCAGTACGAAGGTTGTTTCAGAAATCATATGGTTTATAGAGATAGAACTAGAGATACTCATTGGTTTTCAATTACTGATAAAGATTGGCCAATTGTGAAAAATTCTTTTGAACAGTATCTGGATGATTCGAATTTTGATTCAACAGGAAATCAGAAAAAAAGATTACAGTCATTCAGAGAGTAGATTCAATTTGAATATTATATTTTATTGTGAGATAAGCTTTTTGTATTACCGATGTTTTATTAATGATCACTAATATAATCGTTACTAATTATCCTTATTTGTATGTTATTGAATAGAAATTTATTACCATTCATTCATCACAATAATCACATATGATCAAATGATAATAAGATATAAGTGAAAACAATAAGTTGTTCAGAAGTTCAAAATCATTATATAGTTCCACCCCAATTTTGGGGGTGCAATAAATTTCTATTCCTACATATAACTACTGAAAATATGTATAACTATAACTGCCCTTCCTAAGAACTGTCACGTTTCATCTTTATTAATTTATTCGACAAGTTCTTCCAAGTTCTCAGCGATGAAAATTCGGCATGTACTACTCTAATTGACCATTTTTTCAAAAATAATGTTTGCGTAGTTGAACTGCTCCAGTAATTTCTCTCTAGATCGCGAGAAAAATGAAAAATAAAAAAATAATTTAGCGTATCCGTCACTATAAAGATGATAATATAGTCTCTGTAGAGCTCAAAATTAGTATATAAAGCTATCCAAATTTTGTATCTAGGTTGCAATACAACCATTGGTAAAACTACCGTCGGTTTCACCGGATAAATGAAAATTTTGGAAATTAATTATATTTCATTTTTATTAATGTTGAAATATAAATGATCTTTACAATAAATCAAATAAATTTGATAAAAGTTTGATCATCATATACTAGAGGTATTCTCGATCATTTTGATACTAACAAACAATTTTCAACTCAAGAGGTCTTTTCCAGATGTTTTAATCATATGTGACTGATGTTCTTTATGGAGATAATTTAAGTTCAGAATTCTAGTATCAATATTTCTATACAATGAAGAAGGCGCCAACTTCGAATCAGAATTACACAAAAAAGAAACGCTTCCATACCCATTTAAGGTAATTGATATTAAATAACTGATAAACTTGATATATTGGATCATTTATAAGGATAATATACAAGAATTCTGTTGTATATGAGGATGAGGTAACCTAATTTTCAATCTATTTGATCAGTAGATTATTATTGAAACTTTTGTTAGTGGAATATAGATTATTAATACAACTGGTTGTACTTCTATATTAGATTTTCATCATCTTTTTGTCATATTCATATATCTTGTATTTTTCTCTATCGTTATTAGTGGATTGATTGAATCCAAACATACCAGTCCACAATGATCCATTCGAGTACTTAAATGAACTTGAAAAGTCGAGAAACTTTCTTGATTTAATTACAGGAACCTACAAAGTGTACAAAAAGTTAGTTGAAATAAATAAATCGATCAAAAAATAAATAAATAAGTGTACGAGGTCAAAGCTCGATGAATTCGATTGGGTCACGATCAGGTTCAACCCACTCAAACTTTTCAGTAGTCCCCATAAATTCCCAATATTCCTTATATAGCAATTCTTTTTCATCAGGGATCAGCAAAAATCCAGATTTTGATAGATGATTAATTATGTCACGTTCGATGACATCTGAGTTCTTCTCGATATTTGCTTTGAAATTTGTTAATAGTGGAGTGTTCATTAATTCGAAATTGGAGACATTTAAGTAATATAATTGCTTGATAATCTCAATTGATTTGGAATATTGATGAAATTCATAAAATTGATTAATTTTTTTGAAATTTGAGGTTCCTGGAAACCAATCAATAAAATCACTTTTGAATAAAAATGGATTAACAATTAACGTTTTGAATAAAATTGCATTTATTGAGATCAATTCATATATTGTTATTAAGGAAAAATCAACATGAAATAAACATCCTATGGAGTAGTTTAATGCTGAAACAATTGATATTGATTGAATTAAATCCGTTTTGAGTTTCTTAATGCTTAAAGATTTGAAATAATTTTTGTTATCATTCAACAATTTGAATAAACTTTCATAATCTTTATATTTGTATAGTAAAAGATGTATCGATAATTTTATCATTTCTAAATTTTTAGATCGATTAACGAGAGCTAATAAATTTGAAATTGGTGGAATTGGATCAATTGTTAAATATTTTTTGAGTACAAGAATAGGAATGGGGCTATCTCCGTTCATTTTATGCAATTGTTTCAGTAAATATTTATTTGCATCAAATGGTTTAACTTCCAGCAACTCATTAATTGAACTTTTGAAGAAAACTGAAGGATCTTTATTCTTATTCCTCAATCCATATTCCTTACATAACTTTATGACGTTAATTTGATTTTCTATATCGTTTTTAGCACCATTGACTTTGACTAGCGTGGAAACAATAGACTTTAAATTTTGCAACCTCTGCCTACTCATATATGTACCAGTAATTCTCCCAATCAGTCAGATCTGCAACATTGATCTCTTATCGATTTTTGTCACATTTTTCTCTATCCCCGAATAACCCAGACATTAGTACGTCCAAGTTAGGCAAAATGTAAACAAACTTATACATGCTAAAAATCAAAGGTGAAGTTTTTCATTTTAAACCATGAAATTTGGTGATCGAAGAGCAATTCAGTTACATCATGACAAATATAACGAGCTCAGGAGGAGAATATGAGGAGCTAGAAGTTATTGGAAGAGGCTCATTTGGAAGGGTACGCAAAGTAAAAAGAATAAGAGATGGTAAATTACTAGTGCGTAAAGAAATTCCATATGGTCATATGAATCCAAAAGAAAGATCCCAATTAGTCGCAGAGTTCCGTATTTTGAGTGAGTTAAAAAACACAAATATAGTGCAATATATTGAACATCAACATATCCCTGAATATCATATGATTTTCCTATATATGGAATATTGTGATGGAGGGGACTTATCATCAATCATCAAATCATACAAGCAGTCAAATCAGTACATATCAGAGCAGATAGTTTGGAATATATTTACACAGATGCTAATGGCGTTATATAGATGCCATTATGGGGTGAACTCACCATTAATTTCCAACATTTTCGATGATTTAGAACTTCCAATAAATGATAATAATAATACAGTTATAATCCATAGAGATATCAAGCCGGATAATATTTTTTTGTCTAATGGTACCTTCAAGCTAGGTGATTTTGGATTGGCTAAATCGTTAAATCATGAGATTGAATTTGCAACAACTTGTGTCGGAACTCCATATTATATGTCACCAGAAGTGTTATTAGATAAGCCATACTCTCCATTATGTGATATTTGGTCATTAGGTTGTGTGATATATGAGTTATGTTCACTGCATCCACCTTTCCAAGCTAAAAGCATATTACAACTACAAGAAAGGATTAAAATTGGGAAATACGTTGAAATTCCACAACATTATTCAAACTCGTTGAGGAGGGTAATTGATAAATGTATTCAAGTTGATTTAAATAAGAGATCATCCACTATTGAACTATTGAAAGAGGTTGAATTTAAGATTCAAATTAAGAGTTTACAATTGATTAATTATGAAAAAAATCTTAAACTTTTTGAAAATGAATTGATCAATAAGGAGAAAGACTTAATTAGATATAAACAAAATATCAATGAAGAGTTAAATTTCACGAAATTAGCCTTAGAACAAGAGATTGAAGAAATTAGATTGAACTATAAAAAAGATTTCCAGTATTTTGTTGAAAAAGAAGTAAATAGAAGATTGAATACCAATAAACCAAAACAACTAAACTATATAGAGAATGAAAAAAGAGTTTCAAATGATGATTTAATCCAAAGAAGAAAGGTCAAGAATTATTCAATTCAAAATAAAGGTAATCAATTATTGAGTAAAAATCCACAACTATTTGAATTCAATGATGATAATGATGTTAAATCAATAAGGGATTTTAATACAGAGTGGGTATGACCTTTTTTATATAAAAAAAAAAACATTCACACATAAAATCATCTATTAATCTAAACAAATATCTTTGAGAATTATGGAATATTTTTATTCCCATTTAGTACCAGTCAAAGCTTCATAAGCTTCAACGTATTTTTCTTTAGATCTAATAGCAATATCTTCAGTCATACTAACACCTTCTTTACCGTTCAAACCATTTGAAGTTAACCAATCTCTCAAAAATTGTTTATCATAAGAATCTTGACCTTGACCTACCTTATAAGTTTTAGCATTCCAAAATCTTGAAGAATCAGGTGTTAATACTTCATCAACCAAAACTAATTCATTGTCTTCAGTTAAACCAAATTCAAATTTAGTATCAGCAATGATAATTCCTTTAGATAATGCAAATTCTTTAGCTTTAGTATACAATAAAATAGCCAATTTTTCAATTCTTGTACATAGTTCTTCACCAACAACTTCTCTGGCTTGTTCGATTGAAATATTTTCATCATGATCACCTTGTTCTGCTTTAGTTGAAGGAGTGAAGATTGGAGTTGGGAATTCTTGAGATTCTTGTAAACCTTCTTCAACTTTAACACCATGGACAGTACCGTGGGTTTTATATTCTTTCCATGCGGAACCAGTGATGTAACCTCTAACGATGACTTCTAATGGAACTAATTTATATTTTCTAACTAATAAAGATCTATTAATTAATTGATTTTTATATTTTGGTTGACCCAATTCAGTTGGTAATTTTGAGAAAATGTCATCAGTTTCAATGATATGAGTTAATGTATATTTTTTCAAGAAATCAAACCAGAACATTGATAATTTGGTTAAAATTGAACCTTTTTCAGGAATACCATTTTCCATAATAACATCATAAGCTGAGATTCTGTCGGTTGCAACGAATAACAAAGTAGATGGATCGACTTCGTAAATGTCTCTGACTTTACCACGGGCAACTAAGGGTAAGATGTTGTCTAGTTCGGTGGTTGTGATGGACATTGTGGATATAATAGATGTGTTTAGTAACAATTAAGTGATGAGACTTAAGTAAAAGATAAAGATTTTTTTAAATTATGTCAATTTTATCTGAGTCAAATCTGAAATCCGGTTCAATCAACTACAATATAATTTATATAACACATTATTCATTGTTTAAGTACGAAGTTGTTGGAAGTTCTTGTAATCTTCACTGAGAATCTCATTAACAAATCTATTTGCAACGATTTGATTTGTGTTGAATCTTTTCTCTCTTCTTGTTAATAAATTCTCAACTAAAAATTTACCATCATTCCAATCTTCATTACTATTTATATCGTTGTTCTCTTCATTATTATCATATTTATACCATTTCCAATCTATCCTTGCTATTCTATGTGACACTTTTGACTGTCTTCTTGATCTAATTGTATTTATTGAAACTGGTGGGGGATCAAATGGTAATCTATTTTCCATCATACTATATAACAAAACACCTAAAGCCCAACTATCAGATTCTCTACCATCATAGGGTAAACCTATTAGTAATTCAGGTGGGACGTAATCTTCAGATCCACATCTTGTTCTCAATAAAGGATTTACTGGATCAATTTCTCTTGATAAACCAAAATCGGTTATGGTTATCAATGAGGTTTGTTTAATATCTTCAATTGATAATATTTCTTCGATTGAATGGTTAATCAAAATGTTTTCTAATTTAATATCTCTATGAACGATATTATTAAAATGTAAATAATTGATACCAATTGCGATTTCAGCAAATATTTTCCTGATTATAGTTGATGATAGTCTTGATCTTTGATGTGATATCATTTCAAACAAATCACCACCTTTGTAATAAGGAGTAATAATTAAATATTTTTCTGCTGATATATTTAAAGCTAGTAACTTGATAATTGATGGGTGATTCATCGTTTGTAAAATTCTCAATTCTCTTTTCAATGAACTTTCAATTCTAAGTTTAGTTTCTATTAGAGTTGGTAACACAACAATCTTAACAGCCACTTGTGAGAATACTGGTATTTGTTCGTTAATTAATTCACCTAGTACAACAGAACTGAAATTTCCCTTGCCTATATTTTTCACGTATTGCCAATGATGAGCTGTACCATTTTCATCTAAACCTTCGTATATTAATTCATCGTCTGCATTTAATGATGATATTGTTTGTTCTTCTCTTTCTAAACCTATGGAATTGTGTGTTGGATTTGAAAAATTTCTAGTGGAGTTGAGACTAAAAGAAGGATCTATTTCAGATAATATTCTTTGGTGATTTGTACTTGACTGGGTAGGTCTTGAATTCAGAGAACCATAAGACCTCTTAGGACTTCTAACTGGGATTCTTGGAGATGGGATTGTATTTAGTTCATCAATGGAGGGAGATTTCGAATGTTGGAAAGTTGCTGCAGATTCCAAAACAACTGGAGACGGCAATCCTGTTAGACAGTCATAATCTAACGAGATTGGAGAAGTTGGAGTTGGATCATGGTCCTGTTGTGTTGATGTATCTAGTTTCAGATTTTTGAAATCATCATAATCATTTGTCAGATGATACGACTCATTGGAGGATGACATTGAGGTGTGATCTGTGGTAGGCATATGGGATAGCTTGTATGTGATGAGTAGTTGTGAAGGGAATTTTCTATGTGTATATGAAGTTGTACTGATGAGCTTGTTTTTTGTGTTGGTTTTTGATGCTTTGTGGTTTAGTTTTGGGAGAAGGCCAGTAAATGGATTGAGTGTGAGTGGATGCGATCAGTATTGAGTCCCAACAGACTGGCCAATCAGCAAATCTCTCTAGTTAAGAATCGAGTCCAATTTCCCAATTCGATTTAAAAAGATGAAAGATAAAGAAAATTTGACTGTTGATAAAGACCGGATGACTAAGCGATTACATAAGAGAATTATGAAAATTGAAAATATAATTATCCAGTGATTCCCACCAACTATTTCTGATGAGAAACAACTTCCACTAGAAGTTGTATCGTTGGTAAAATGGATTCAAATGAGTTAATGACATCTTCCTCCACGGCACTCAACTCACAGCCACCAGAAATACCTCATATCACGACAAACATCATCTCTTTATCCTCAATTCTAAGAAAATTCATCGAGTTCTCATTCACTGAACTATCTTTCATCTTATCAACACAACCAAACGATGAAGCTAAAAAGAAGAAACTATTAGAACTTATAGTCCATCTAAGGAAAGAATTCATCAGACTATTTGTTTTAGTGAAGTGGTCAAAATCTTCCTCAATCGAATTCACCAAATTGATCGACTTATTAGCTTATTTAAGAGAACAAACTCAATACTTCACCAATTTGATTTGGTCAACTTCCTCTTTGAATCAATCCTTATTGAGTGCAAAACTACCAAATCCAGATATCATAACATCTCTAGAAGTTTTAAACAATGGTGAGCCAATTTTACCAACTCATAATCTAATTAATAATAAACCATTGTCAAACATCAAAGTGTTGAAAGTTTTACAGAATTTGAATGTTTTGTTGAATATCAAATTCGCAATTATTGATGATATTCCTCAATTATTTCTCAATGAGTTTGTTATTAAAGATGGTAGAATTTATATCAATACAAAAGATTATAATTTCCAATTAACTCTGTTGAATAATAACAATTTTGTTTTAATCGATTTCAAGTTCAATAATAATGATTTAAATATTAAAAATCCAGCTAAATTATTTAAAATTTCCAATGATTTATTGAAAACAAATAATTTTATCGAATTAGAATCGATTTTCAAAAATTATAACAATTCAATTAAATTTTATTTAATTCATTCAAAATTGAATAAGATTAAGAATATAAATCATCAGTATAACCCAGAAAATTTCTTAATCAAATTGAATTATTGGATTAATTCAATTGTTTTCAAAAATTCCTATATTGAAATTGGTTTAAATACATCAAATGAAATTATTTATAAATGGTTTAAATTCAATAAATTTACTAAAACTTTTAAAAACGTTCAAGATATTGAAATTTTTTTGAAAAATATTCAATTGAAACATTCAAAAGAAATTTTATCTGAGATTAATGATTTATATATCAATAATTCATTATTAAAATTGGATTCATCAACTGGTTTATTTTATTTTCAAAATTCAACACCATTTTTAAACAATTATTTGAAAAAATTAAATTTTGATGATTTTAATAAGATTAATGATAATTTGAAACAGTTGAAATTATCTTATAGATTTAATCAAATTTTATTGATTTTAAACGTTACAAACTGGTTATTAAATGATTCTCAAAAATTATCAGTAAATGATTTGAAAAAATTAGTAGATATTAATAATAATAATAATGAATCAATCAATCAAATTTCCAAATCAGTCAAGTTTTTCAGACGTAAAGAATGGCCAGCTAATTGGCAATTGATTTTATTGAAAGATGTTGGTGAACTTCATGGATTTATTGGTATATTTGATAATAGCAGTTTGATTCATTTTAAAGAATTAAAGATTGATAGATTAGAATACTCCAATTCAAAAGAGTTCATATCTGAAATTACTCAAGAAATTTTAGTTGAGATATTGAAGATTGAATTAATAGATTGTAATTTCAAACATGAGAACACAATGATTGGTGAGAATAGTAATAATGATAATAATAGTAACAACAATGATAGTATTACTACAAATAAGAACAATAAGACAGGATTATTTTTGATAGAAACCAAATCATTTGTTAATGTTTTGAACTGTTCAGAAATTTTATATTTAAAATATGAAATTTTATCAAATTTGAATATTAAAATTGAAATATTTGGCAAATTGTTCAAAAATTTTGAAAATTTAAGTATATTTGAAATCAATATCAATAAAAATGATGGTTATTTTAAAATTCAAGAAATTTTTCAATCAAATAATTTTAATATTGAAATTAAATTTTTGAAAATAATTAAATTGAAATTGATTAAATTATCTAAAATATTAGAATTAATTGATATTTTAAAAAAAGAGTTGAAGATAAATTTAATTTCAATCAATTTAAATGAGATTAAATTTTCTTATAATAATTCATCAAATAATTTAATCACATTAAAGAATGAAACAAACGGGTTAAAATCAATTGAATTTAATGAATCAAATCCACATAACATATCACAATTATTGATTCAAAATTATCTAAATTCTAATGGAATTTCCAAATTGATTAAATATTTAATTAATTCAATAAATTTATTTGAAATTATTTCTAAAATTAAATCAAATTCAATTGAAATCAATGCAAAAATTTATAAATTTTATTTTGAAATCATATTAAAGAATTTAAATTATATTAATCTATTATATTTTAATGATCGATTAAATAAATCAATCAAATTAATCATTTGTTTAAATCAATTTAAAAATCAATTCAGATTCAATTTATCTATTGAATGCAATGACGTTAAGATTCAAACTAAATTATTTCAACTTTTCAAACATGGGAATAAATTGAATGGAAATAACAAGAATGTTTTATTTTTAAATGATTGTATTTATTGTGATGATGAAAATCTAGAAAATTGTTTGAATTATTTAAATGACGAAATTTTAAAGAATTTTTGAATACAAATTATATCCTTGTGTGATAATTACTCGATATTTGTGGGTATAGACCTTTTTAATGAACTAATGAAGTTAATCGATGTAGTGGATCTTCAGATATATATAGAATTATGTGATTTACACAAATTAAGATGTAAGTTTCTTGTATAAAAATGAACATGTAAATAAATAAATAGATAAATAAATAGATAAATAAATAGATAAATAGATAATAGATGAATAAATAGATAATAAATAAATAAATAATGAATAAATCAATAATCATAAGGCAATGGTTCATCCAACACGGGAGGGACATATCTATCGTACTTGGTACCACCTGGTCTGGAAGGAGGGATATACGGATCAGGATGTTGATACTGGATCAATTGCAATTCAACAGACTTGATGATCTGATTCAACTCTTTTGGATTTGAAACTGATTTGTTCAACTCGAACTGTTGTCTTATTTCTAATGCCTTTAACCTGAACAAGTCTCTTCTACAGATCCAGTTCCTTGCTAATGTTAGTGATTTCTTGTAGAGAATCATCACCTTCTGTCTGTTCTGTGGTGTGAATGGGAGAGACATGTTCCTTGTGTGACTTTATATATTGTTATTGTTGTTAAAAGAGTGGTCAAATTTATTCATTTCTCCTTATTTACATCCAGGCACCATTTATTTATGTACAAATGAAAAAGAGAGAATGTGGGTATTAATTATAAAAAGATACTCAGAGAAAAGTCATGATTGAAGAATTAGAAGATCGTGTTATCTTGACACACCCAGACGATGCAAACACTTCAGTGACAGTGTTGAAATATGGTGCCACTGTCATTTCATGGTTGTTGAATTCCAAAGAACAGTTGTGGTTATCATCAGGTGCTAAATTAGATGGATCAAAACCGGTTAGAGGTGGTATCCCATTAGTGTTTCCTCAATTTGGTAAGAAGGCATCAGGACCAACTAAAGATCTTGCACAACATGGATTCGTTAGAAATAGTACATGGGAATTTCTAGGACAAGTTAAATCAAATCCACCAACTGTTCAATTTGGAATTGGACCTGAATTGATTGATGAAAAAGTGTTACAGAATTGGGAAAACGGTGAGAATGATTTCAGTTTGATCTTGAGTGTTGAATTGGGCAAAGATTCGTTGAAAACTGAGATTGAAGTGTTGAATACTGGTGATAAACCATTTGAATTTAATTGGTTATTTCATACTTATCTTAACGTTTCTGATATTGAAGACGTTTTAATCAATAATTTACCAGGAACTGTATGTTATGATCAGTTATTGAAACAAAGTTATGAAGAAAAACAACCTGTTGTTAGTTTCCATGAAGAACTTGATAGAATTTATCAAAAAATTAATGATGAAACAATTATTCAAGTTGTGGAATTAGGTCATCCTGTTCATACTTTGAAAAGAAATAATTTACCAGATGTCGTCGTTTGGAATCCATGGATTGAGAAAAGTAATGGGATGGGTGATTTCTTACCAAAAGATGGATTTAAAAAAATGGTTTGTATTGAACCTGGATTCGTTTCTGAATTTAAAACTTTAAACCCTAATGAATCATGGATTGGTTCACAAATATTGACTAAAGATGGATTGAATTATCAAGTTGTATAATTTATACATGATCTACAGAATGTAATATCAAAGATTGTTATTAATTAAAAAGATTTAATTAATTTCCTCAATTTTTTCTTCTTCTTCTTCGTCACTTGAACTGAAATCAGCTTCGGTGACTTGATCTTTTGAGACGTCACCTGAAGTGGAACCCATCAAGTTTTGTAAATCTTTAAATTGGTCTAAACCTTGTAAAGAGTCTAAATCAACGTTTTGACCATCACCTTCAAAACCTTGTGGTAAATAGCCATTGTCATGATTTTCAACTTCATCTTCTTGTTCGTCTTCATCTCTCCATTTCTCGAAATCAGTCTTGATGAAATGGTATTTCAATTTTTGTTTAGTTAATCTAGGCCAATATTCACTATTTAAATTGATTTTATTTATGATTAAACTGATTGAATTACCATTAGTCTTTTGTTTATAATTGTCCGGGTCGATCTCGTCAAAGAGTTCTAATGAGAGAGAGTAGTGATTAGTGTCATCTTCTGAGTCTGACTCAATGGTGATGTGAGTCTTAGTTATATTCAATTTTGTATGAGTGGCATCAGGGATACGGACAGTCAAGAACAAAATGTTTTTAGATGCGTCGGTGGCACTTGATCTTTGAGCCCAAAGAACTGTTATATAATTGTTAGTA
Organism: Phaffomyces orbus; assembly: GCA_003708145.3. Lineage (NCBI taxonomy): Eukaryota > Fungi > Ascomycota > Saccharomycetes > Phaffomycetales > Phaffomycetaceae > Phaffomyces > Phaffomyces orbus. The sequence goes on from PPNK03000011.1 coordinate 194,964, forward strand.
GTGAGAGTGAGAGTGTGTAGGACAGTGGGAGTGATACGAACCTTCTGGAGTGATTGTCATAATTGAGTGGGAATTGTTGTGAGAATTAAAGAGAAAGAGAGAATAAAATTGAAATATTCTAGAAATATTTATAGTGAACAGTTGCCCGGATTTGACATATAAGTACACTAAATGCTAACTAAACTGCCTGTTGAGTTGCTGATGGAAGTGATGGAGCTGGTGCCTGTGCTGAGATTCATCAACACTGAGCTCTACAGACTCTCCAATGAAATTTTCAAGAGAAAATGTGGGAAACTGATTGAATTGAATGAGATTGAATTCGATAAAGAGCTGTTTAGTGAATATCAGACGTCGTTATCGTTCTTCAATGGCGCCCTGAATGAGTTGTTGTTGCCAGAACTGAACTGGTCACTGATTTATTCCTTCATCTCAAACAGGAAATTGCTCTTCAATCCATCAAATTTCATGATTCAACCACATCTAAACGATTCAGACGACTACAAGTTCAATACATTCTCTACTTTGTTGGTGAACGTCCAGTCGTTCGTGTACAACGACAGCATAGTGCTGCCACGAGGAGAGTACCTCTTCAATCTGGGATCGGTCAATCACAATAGCGCCTATGGACTTGGAACCGTTGACTTCAGAATCAACCACCACCTTGGTGAAGTGCTAATCAAACAAGGCGTCTACTACCCATCAACGTTCATCAAGGACGTACTACCGAGAGAGGAGATCTCAGTATTGAATCTGGGTAAAGTCATCGTGGCAAATCCCGTTGAGAAGATTGTCATCTCAGTATCAGAGAATGGCATGTACTCTAAAACTAATCTGGAGTTGATCTTCTTAGAATTCACCCAACTGAAGCCATTCAAAAACGACAACGACTGCCTCTATTACACGACTGAGCTGAACGAGGTTGAAATGGCCAATTATATGAGTTTCCAGGGCTTGAAAGTGTCAAATATCAGTCCTCCTACTGAATCATGGTATAGAAACAATTCACTAAAATTCAAAATGATCAATCCAGTGGACCAGAAATTACAGGAAAAAGAGCTACAGAGTGAGAAACCCTTTCTGAGTCGAACTAGAGTGAGATTCTGACTCGTTTATTGGAGAAATTTCATACATTTCATTGATTTTGTATCTAATTTGATATTCTTCATTCTCATTTAATTTTGAAGTGGCGAGAATGAAAAAAAAAAAACAAAGAAAAATTTAATAAAAAAATTTGATTTTTCCTTCAGCAAAAAAAACCATCAAGAAAACAAAGAATAAAAATGTCAGCAGAAGCATCTGAATCTCTTTTCGACACGACATTCACCTCCCAGCAGCAACAGGAGCAGCAACAGCAAGAGAGAGACCCAGCTGAAACCGACGTCCTCCCAAGTTTGGACACCCAGAACGAAGCCATCATCGGGTACAGGATTTTAGTCTCAATCAAAGAAGCTGGTATCATCATCGGTAAAGAAGGTACTGTCATTGCCAACATCAGAGACTCCACGAACGTCAAGGCAGCCATCTCACCAGTCGTGCCAACTTGCCCTGACCGTATCCTCACAATCACAGGGTATGTCAACTCAGTGTCCCATGCCATCGCATTGGTAAGTGAAGCTCTAAGGAGTTCACCTTTAGACGATTCTTCATTCGTTTCGTTCCCTTTGAAGAGACTTAGTGTCAATGACGACCCAGAGGTACAAAGTTTAAGATTATTGATTCCAAATGCACAAATGGGTACCATCATTGGTAAACAAGGTTCAAGAATTAAAGCATTACAAAGTGAATATCAAGTTAAAATAATAGCATCTAAGGATTTCCTATACAACTCCACTGAAAGATTAGTGGAAATTCAAGCAACTCCAAATGAAATCGAATCTGTTTTAGGCGTATTATCAAGATGTTTATTAGAAGACTGGCATAGTGGCACTGGAACTTCATTTTACGTTCCAACTCCAAGATCAAACTCACGTCATACCACTCATGGTCATATCAGTAATAATAACAACAATAACAACAAATTCAACGGTGATTCAATCTCTAAAAAAGTTAAATTCCCAAGTGATATGGTTGGTTGTTTGATTGGGAAATCAGGTTCAAGAATTCAAGAAATTAGAAAAGTCACAGGAACTCAAATCTTGATTGATAAAGATGATGATAATAATGAAAGATTATTCGAATTAATTGGCTCTCCAAAGAGTGTTGAGAGAGCATTAGGATATTTGAATCATAATTTAGAAAAAGAACAAGAAAGAAGAGAAAGGCTAGCTAATGAGTGAATATAGTTTTGTGTGTGAAAGAGTGTGTGTGTTTGCTTGTGTGTGTGAAAAGAATGAACTAAAAATGAATTGATGTAATTAAAATGAAATGTATCGAATTGATTTTTTTATGAGTTGTTGTTTTTTTTGCTTTGAAGAACTTTTGTTTTATATTAATATTACTGTGTATTCTATATATTGACTAATCGTATCAGATATCTGTGTAATCGTTATTTGTACTTGATATAATACAATTCTTTTAATTCTTTGTTTATCTTTTACCCGAATAGGAAAATGATATAGAGAACACACACAAAAAAAAATTTACTTCAGTTTTTTTTTTCCCCTACTAGCTTTCTAAGGAGATCTAATCTATAAATATCATTCATATACAGATCACACATCAAGCTGGCCTTTGTTTAGATCTATAACTTCAGTTCTTGTGATGTCATTCAATTTCCCTGGCTCTTTTCCAGGTTCTTTCCATTCAAATGAGGTACCAATAACTAATCAAACTTCAAGTTCAATTCCAAATTCAAATTCAAATTCAAATTCATCAATCTTCACTTTCAATCAAAACACTTCTCTATATCCAAACATCTCCCATTTATCACAATCAACCTCAAAGGTGGGAAATAATGACAATAATTTTCTTTCTAAAGAATGTGAAAAACTGGGATACAGTAATAAATTAAGTACAAATGTATTATCTGAATTAGATCAACGTGCCAATTCCAAAATAGACTCACTGAAGTCAACAATGAGTCCAAGGAGTTCAAAGTTTGGAGGCATGTCCAAATCTCAATCAAGAAGGTTTAATAGATTAGAATCAATATCATCACATTATGCCGTTAATAATAATAATAACAACATTAGTGATACCATTCATAAAGATTCAATAGAAACTGCAAAGGAAAATGTTCCTTCATATGATCCACATTCAAAAAGAGAAATGGATTCAAATCTATCAAGTATTGCTAAAAGAAGAAAAACTGAAGTAAGTACGAAGAGAACAGCACCAACAACTTCAACTTTCTTACGTCCAACTTTAACTTCATCTAGAAGAGCAAACGATTTGAATGGAATGTTAAATAGAACTACAAATTCAAGAATCAGAACTGCAAGAACTTCAACCCTGCATACTCCTACAACTACATCAAATTCCATCCCAAGAAGTAACGTGCCAACTTCTTCATCGTTTAGATTTAATCAAACTTCTGAATCTAAAAAATCATCCAATTTATCAAACATAACAAACACAATCAATAATAGCAACAATAATAACAATAAGAAAATTACAAGATCTTCTACAATTGAGAATCTTACAAAACCAACACTTTCTAGTCTTTCAAGGTCAAGATCATCAAAGAATATCACTGATACAATCCCCAAATCCAGTTCAAGATTTGGATTAAATAACACAAATAATACCACTCATAGACCAATATGGAGATGAGATTAATACAGACAACGTTAGAGACCTACACTGTAGTATCAACCTATAAGTTATAAGCTACAAGCTACAAGCTACAAGCTCATCGCTTAGTAAGCCTCCGAGAAACTAAAATAATCTTAGTATTAATTCTTTCTATTTCTTTATCAAATCCATCAGTTTCAAAATGGATCTATTGGGTGACATTGTAGAGAAAGAAGTCACTCCAATCAATGTTGAGTTCAAACAACCAATCCAAGTTTCAGGATTCCCTAAACCTAAGAAAACATCTTCTTGGGCAAATAAAAGAAAGCAACAAAAATCTCAAAATCAAGTTCAAGTGGATAATGAACCAATTATATCAAAAGATGGTTTTGAAATAGATCAACAAACGGGATTAAAGAGACTACCAAGATCTCAACAAAAACTAAACTATGATAATTTATCAGAATCAGAAAGAATCCATTTAGAAAATATTGAAATTTTAAATAATATGACAGAGAGTGAAAGAATTAAAGAAAAGCAAGAATTATTCGACACTTTAGATCCTAAAGTGCTTAAAGCGTTACTATTACGAAGTGAAAAGACATTACAAAAAAATGGCGATAATAATAAAAAAGATGAAGGTTATGATTTCAAAGGTTATGGTGAATGGATTGGTGGTGATAAAAATGGTAATGATTATGAGAGTTGGAAATCCAATACGAATGAAAAAAATATAAATGATGCCTTACATGCTTCTAATGACTTAGAAAAAGATTTGAAAGATGATGAAGATGAACATGTTAAAGATGAAGTCAAGTCAAAGAAAAAATCTGTTTCATTTGATGAATTTACTAAAATACGTCGTGATGACAAAACTTCAAATGATGAAGAATGGGAAGACGTTGAAGACATAGCACCACCATCGTATCAAATCAACAAAATTGCAGATGAAACCCCATTTGAAGAATCCATCTCAAATGTTCATTTCTTAAAACCAATTCCAATTAACGATGACGTTCAACTAGACATAAATGATCCAAATTTCAATGAAAAATTACATGAGAGATATTTCCCTGATTTACCAAAAGACACTGAAAAATTGAAATGGATGGAACCATTACCTGAAGTAGACGTATCTGATTTAATCTTTGATGATGTTTCTCAATTAAGATTTGATTTCAAAGGTGATTTAATGATTCCTTCCAATAATAGCAATTTCAAAACTACTCAAGGTCTACATCATCATTCTGAGAATCCCTCTTTAGCTGGTTATACTTTAAACGAATTAGCTCATTTAGCAAGATCTTCAATGTCTGGTCAAAGATGTATTGCAATCAGAACTTTAGGTAGAATACTACATAAACTGGGCAAAGGGAAGTATAATATTGTTCCCGAATTCGTTGATGAAGAAGAAGAAGAAGAAGAAGTCAGAAAAGTTGACAATGATGCTCTAGATCAAGCTTCAGTTAAATTTGATCAAATGTTTTGGGGGTTGATTGATGAATTGAGAATAATTGAAACTTTAGAGGAAAGTGCAGATGAGACAGAAACACACAATCTGAGTGTGAGAAACTACGCGATAGAGGCATTATGGCTTTGGAAACAAGCTGGTGGTAATAAAAGACACGCAAATTGACCTGGTTACATACACACATTAGAAATCCGGGTAAATAAATTCCATTTTCTTTTAATTTCGCCACTAAATAAAACAAAATCTCTTTCTAAAATCAGTTAGTAAATAAACACGAGTTGAGACCAAAATGAACTCAATTGCTGATCAGTTTAAACAATCAAGCAATGCTCTAAAGAATCTGGGCTATGACTCTCAAGAACAACTTCAGCAGGATTTTTTAACTAACGTTAATTTACCATTAACTCCATCTTTACAAATGCCACCAATCTCACAACCAACTGATTTCTTAAGAGCTCACACTGATGATTCTAAAAATCCAGATTGTAAAATCAAAATAGCACACGGTACCACGACATTGGCGTTCAGATTCCAAGGTGGGATTATTGTTGCCGTTGATTCAAGAGCCACTGCAGGTAATTGGATTGCATCTCAAACAGTTAATAAAGTCATTAGAATTAATCCATTTTTATTAGGTACAATGGCAGGTGGTGCAGCAGATTGTCAGTTTTGGGAAACTTGGTTAGGTAGTCAATGTAGATTACATGAATTAAGAGAAAAAGAAAGAATATCAGTAGCTGCTGCTTCAAAAATTTTATCAAATTTAGTTTATAATTATAAAGGTATGGGTTTAAGTATGGGTACAATGGTTTGTGGTTATACTAAAAAAGAAGGTCCAACTATATATTATGTCGATTCAGATGGTACTAGATTGAAAGGTGATGTCTTTTGTGTTGGTTCTGGTCAAACTTTCGCTTATGGTGTTTTAGATTCAAATTTGAAATGGGATTTAACTGTGGAAGAAGCTTTATATTTAGGTAAACGTTCAATTTTAGCTGCTGCCCATAGAGATGCTTATTCTGGTGGTTCCATCAATTTATATCATATTACAGAACAAGGTTGGACTTATCATGGTAATCATGATGTTGGCCCAACTTTTTATGAAATTAAAGAAAAAGAAGGTTCTTTCAATAACGTTGTTGGTTAGATTCAAGAGTTTTTTTTGGTATAATAGATATAAAAAGTAATGACATGATTATGTATACGTTTCATTTGTAGTTGTTATACACGAAATCATGTTAATTCTATAAGGCCAAATTGATATCAATTTATTTATCATTCAGTTTTAATAATCTTGTGTTGTTGTTCATCATCATAAGTTTCTTCAACATTGTTAAAATTTCTTTTACTGTCATTATTTGAATTAGTAAATTTTTCTTTCGATCCTAATAATTTGTTTAATTCATCTTCATCTAATAATTTATCATTTTTTGGATTGTCATTGATTTGAACCTCATTAGTTTCATTATTACCCTTATCACTAGGATTTGTCAAATTTGGTGTCGTTTCTCTTGATAAAGATTCTAAAACTTTATCAAATTCTGGATCATCTAAATCATTAAAATTGAATTTTGATTTATTATTGGTTCCAATTGAAGTCGTTTCCTTGGTCTCAATTATTTCCGGTTCTTCTACCATTTCATTGATTTCATTTTTTGATGATTCATCATCAATTTTGATGGTATGTGTACTTGTTGTTGATGTGATGGCAGGAATTGATGGGGTAGAAGAATCATTGATAACATGTGCGACATCAACAGTTGAAAGTGGGTCAGTTTCTTTACGTGGAATATCAGTTGGAGCTAAAGTTGTAATTGGAGGAGTGAGTAAAGCTTTTGCAGTACTTGGAGTTGATTGATCTGAGTTATTGTTCACCATATTCTTTGTATCACTATTATTAGATTGAGAAGAAGGTTGAGCAGTAGTAACGATTGTCGATGATGGAACTGAAACATTGGAAACAGCTTGATTGGATATAGTATCATTGTTTGGATTATTTGATGTTACCGATGATGCCATTGAAGAGGAATTGAACTTCAATTGAGCTTGAGTAACATTAGCAGTTGAAGATGATGGAATTGAGGCAGGGTTATTAGCAACAGGATTAGTAGGAACTATATTTACAGGTGTTGTTATTGGAGTAGATTGTGATGGTGTTGATGAGATAGATGGTGAAACTTTAGATGAAGTATTAACATTAGTGGTCAATGTCTTGACAAGAGAAGGAATTGATGGAGTTGTCGCAGTTTTGATTGTTGATTGACTTTGACTGGTGTTAGAGGTTGATGTGATTCGATTAGCGTTTGTATTGGAAGGATTTGGATTAATGTTAGTTGTGGTCATATTGACAATTGGGTTTATGTTTGGAGTTGAAGCACTAGTATTTGTTTCTTTATTATTATGACTATCATTGGTACTATTAGCCAATGGTTTGTTGCTTTGAATCAATGGAATTAATTGTTTTTTCATACCAGTGGTATCCGTAGTAGATTTTGTTGTGTTGAGATTACTCTGTTGAACTTGTTGTGATTGAATTGGTTGAGTTGATTGTGGCAATCCAGCTTGTCTTTGTAATGGTATTTGAACAGGTTTATTAACATTCACAGTATTAACAGGTTGATTTATTGATTGATTTATTGGACTTGGGGAATTCATTCTTGAATTAACATTAGAACTTGAATTTGAATTATTGTTACTATTATTACCAACTTGTAAAGGTGCTTTAATTCTACCATTAGTCACTTTATAAGTTGCTGCATTCAATGCAACTGTCAGAATTCTTGTTAATTGTGATGGATTTGTATCAATTAATGTTGCTAATGGATCTGTTGTTATACCTTTTGTCTTTGCAGCTTGAGTGACTTGAGCTATTGTCATTGCAATAGCTTGAGTTAAAATTTGTGAAATTGTTGGTTTATCAACTAATTTTCTTAAATCTTTTGATAATATAACTAATTGTTGTTGTAAATGAGATAATGCTTTTTTAGTATTAACGTTCAGATTATTAGTTTGTTTAGGTTGTTGTTGAATTATTGGTGTTGGGGTTGATGTTGGAGTTGATGATGTTGAAATTCCACGATTTGCTGCCAATTGCGCTTGAATACTTGGAATTTTTGAAGTTGAGGCATTATTAGTATTACTTGATGTTATTGGAATTGATTGATTTTGCGTTGGTTGTAATGGAATCGATGATGGTTGAAAAATAGGGATTTGTGAGTTATTAACATTATTATTGTTGGTTTGATTTGTTGATGGTGCAAATTTGGGGATCTGAGATGGGTCATAGTTTTTAATTGATTTATTACTGTTATCTTTCATTAATGGAATAGTATTAGAACTAACAAAATTATTAGATTGTAATGGAATTTGATTAATTAAAACACCTTGATTTTGTAAAGAATTATTTAAAAGTGGTAATAAATTTTGTTGTTGCTGTTGTTGTTGTAACAATAATTGTTGCTGTTGAGCATTTTGAGCTATTTGCAATTGCTTTTGTTGTTCCAATCTTTCTTGTTGTAATCTCAGCTGTTGTTGCTGTTGTTGTTCGATTTTTAATGCAGCAGCTTTTGCTTTAGCAGCAGCAGCTTCTTGCTGTTTCTTTTTAGCCCTTTCCTTTTCTGCACAATATTCTTCATCTAAACCCCACAACCAACCTTTACCTTCTTTTGAAACTTTTCTAAAAGCTTTATTTAAAGATAAATTATGTCTAACAGAACTTTGCCAACCATCTGGACAGTATTTATAGTATGGGAAAATATCTCTGATTGATTTATAAATTTCAGCTAACGACATACCTTTAGAAGTACCATGAGTTCTTAAACAAGTTGCAATTAGATTAGAGTAGGAACAAGCAGGTTTAGTTCTATATTCTTCAGGAATTTCATCTATGGTATAGACTTTTTTAGGTGGTTTTGGAGGTTTTGGTTGTTTCTTCTCTTTTGGTTTTTTATTAATTAGACTTGAATCAATGTTAGATAGCGATAATGACTCAATATTCTGCTTATGTTCATTGTTGTTTATATTAGTATTACTATTATTGTTAGAATCATTATTATCATCATCTTCGTCATTATCATCAAAATTAGCCACCTTTTTCTCTTCATTTTTAATTCCAACAGGTTTAAAATCTTTACTTGTTAAATTTGGAGTACTCTCATTAAATGATTTTCTTAAATTATTTGAATCATTTAATAAATATAATGAACTTTTCAATGAAATGGCATCAGAAGGGTTGATTGCCTTTGAATTAGTATCATCTCCACTATTCGATTGTAAGTTCATTCCAGGTAATACAAATCTGAAAACGATTTGTCCTATTTGGATTTTAGATTTATTCATTAAGGGCACAGTAACACCTCTTTCAACAAATGTATCATCAACAAAAGCACCATTTCTACCTTGAATTGATAATTCGAATCTTTCTGTTCCAAAATTGTAAAAAATCTTTGCATGTCTTCTTGATATTGCTTTAGAATCACCTAAATGAACATCAACTGAATGAGATTGGTCATGTTCTGATTTTCTACCTAATAGAACTTGTAAAGTTTGAACATAGAATATAAAATTCTCAAAATCTAATCTTGCGTAAGCTGAAACTTTTGAATTTTCAATATCTGATTTCATATCAGAATTATTTGAATCGAATTCTAAAAAATCTTTAGGTTGTGATTGGATTTGTTGTTGAATTTTGATTGGTGAGTTATTGTTATTAAGACTTTCATTCTTATTTATGGTTTCATCTGGGTTTGTTGGCTCGAACTTGGAGATTGGAGCAGCTCTTGGGCTTATTATATCTGAATGGATCTTCGAATCAATGTCTGATTTGTTACTGGGTATGTTCAAATCAGGAGTATTGTCAATACTATTCCTATTATTATTATTATTATTATCATCATTATTGTTGTCAGTATTTGAATTTTGGTCGATATCCTCATGGTTTAGTTGCAATGAATTAAAGTCCACGTCTTGGGGTTGTTTCATAAACATGAAAGAATCAAGTTGTCCAGCTGATGTAGAACTCATGAATAATTGTATGTACGTATGTATAAATGAAATGTAATTAATAAAGCAACGAAACAACTATCCTGAATAGATCTATTATAGTATCAAAGAACAACTTGTTTATAATTAACGGAGAATCAAAATAAGAAATGAAATATAATTTGGATAAGCAATGGGAGACTTGACTAACCTAAAAGACTTGATAATATAGACACAAAATGATTAGTGTATCTAGTGTATATACCTATGTGTATATAACTTAATATATATCTCAACAAATGAATATATAAGATGTATTCTAGTTTTATTTACTTTGATGTTACTCAGTAAAGATTTTTTTTGAGAAACATGAAGAGAACAGTGCTGAATAACCATAATATTATGTAAGATTTGTGACAAGTATTACGTAATCAAATTAACGATTAGCGATTAGCGATAAATGATTGTTATTTTGGATAACCAGTTAAGAAAATCATGTTCAAACAATTAATTAATCTTTGAACGAAGGTTATGGATTCAATGCTGTGGTGACTACTTTCTAGTGAAATATTCACTAGTTTTGAACATTTCACGTGATCTCTCACGTGCAAAAGCAATCCGCGAATTCAGAAAATGGCTAAAAAAGGTGGATCGGTCTTGAGTTCCTAAATATCCCGAGCGAATTTCGGTTGAACATTCTGCAAATTGGCGTAACATTTCAAGCATTGGCAGGAAATTGCGCAAAAGAACTCAAAGAGGAAACGAAAAACAAAAGGGAAAAACGTCACAAGATTGTATGGAGAATTGAAACAGATCGATCCAGTGATTAATTACTTCATTAAGTATAAAGTCAATGGATATTAAGAATTGTCAAAGTCAGTGAATTTGGTTGGAACTTGGAGATGGGATTGTGGATTGGATATGCTTCAGATCAACTTAATTGCACCTTTGCAAATGAAATAAATGTCAATATTTACTCAGAAACATTTAATTGGCCGTTTTAAGTAATATTGTAAGTTAAGAGTATAGATCGGAAGTGTGGTGGTGAAACAAGATAAAGAATGATTTGACAAGAGGAGCAATTGAGGAGTACGTGATACCTAGTGTTCCAGAATCCAACTTCCAAGTAGTATGTTTGATGGATTGCGAGTGAATTTATGGCACTTATATGTCTATTGTTTTGGATATTAAACTTTTCCATTACAGATAAAGGGACAAATACACAGATCGTGAAAGTTTGTGGTAAAACGCGTCTTTTAGTGGGAATCACTTGTATCACTACACAATCAAAGAGAAAAGTGTCATTGGCAGTCAATCTCCAAAGTTCAAAGTTCAAATCACCACAATTGCTTAATCGACTGATCAATTCCTAAAATACACGCGATTCTCTTAATTAAATATCTTCAACTATTTTTTTTTTTTTTCTTTTTTCGACGATAAAAAAAAATTTTATTTTTCAAAATCCAATCTGATTCGCCAAATGAAAAATTTCAACGAAATCAGAAAATTTTTTCATTTTCGTATAAATATTTCACTTATTTCCCATTTATTTTTCTAACTTTCTCCCTTTTTTCTTCTTTTCTTTTCCCCTTTTCTCTAGAGCAATTGTGTTTCATTTATAAATCATGTCTGAACAACAATCTTCATTTATTATCGATTTCTTAATGGGTGGTGTTTCCGCTGCTGTTTCTAAAACTGCTGCTGCTCCAATTGAAAGAGTTAAATTATTAATTCAAAATCAAGATGAAATGTTAAAACAAGGTCGTTTAAGTCACAGATACACTGGTATCGTTGACTGTTTCAAACGTACTGCTGCTGATGAAGGTGCTATTGCTTTCTGGAGAGGTAACACCGCTAACGTTATCAGATACTTCCCAACCCAAGCTTTAAACTTTGCTTTCAAAGATAAATTCAAAAAATTATTTGGTTTTAAAAAAGAAGAAGGTTACTGGCCTTGGTTCGCAGGTAACTTAGCTTCAGGTGGTTTAGCTGGTGGTACCTCATTATTCTTTGTTTACTCTTTAGATTACGCCAGAACTAGATTAGCCAACGATGCTAAATCTGCTAAAGGTGGTGACAGAGAGTTCAACGGTTTAATCGATGTTTACAAGAAGACCTTAGCCACTGATGGTGTTGCCGGTTTATACAGAGGTTTCTTACCATCTGTTGTTGGTATTGTTGTTTACAGAGGTTTATACTTTGGTTTATATGATTCCTTAAAACCAGTCTTATTAACTGGTGCTTTAGAAGGTTCTTTCTTAGCTTCTTTCGCTTTAGGTTGGGCTGTTACCACTGGTGCTTCTACCGCTTCTTACCCATTAGATACCGTTAGAAGAAGAATGATGATGACTTCTGGTCAAGCTGTTAAATATTCTGGTGCTTTCGATGCTTTCAAAAAAATTGTTGCTGCCGAAGGTGTTGCATCATTATTCAAAGGTTGTGGTGCTAACATCTTAAGAGGTGTTGCCGGTGCCGGTGTTATCTCTTTATATGATCAATTACAAGTTATCTTATTTGGTAAAAAATTCAAATAGATTAATTAATCAATGATTAGTATATAGAATTAAATATTCATGTAATTAGATAAAAATTGTAGTCTTTCAAAGTTTTTGTATATTGATGTTTTATTATATTAGTTTTTGAGGGGGAATTCACATAACTAGTTGATGTTAAATGTGAGCTTGATTTCTTGTTCAATTGAGGAGGCTATAAACAAAGATCCATCTATTGTGACCACTCTTCATTTGAGAAAACTCACAAGGATCATATATAATAAATTATTATTGAAAGATAGTTTTCGAATGTCATACAACAACAGTTTCAATTGTATGTATATAATTGAATTGTATACTACAACTCTTATTTCTCAAAAGGTCGACATGATATGATATCATTTTGAACAATTGAACCCTGAAAAAGTAAGTTGTAGATAAACCGTGGTCGACTCCATACAAGCATTTTACAACAAGGAAAAACTACGTTAGAAGGTGGAAATTAGAATTGATACAAAACGTCCAAACCAATCAATGATCACTTAAAAGTTAAGATATATAATCTCTTAGCATTTCAAGCCTTTTAGTTTTAGATCAATTATTGTATGTTACAACTTGCTCGTGTAGATCCAGTGTTTTTTTAAACGATTTAGCCTGAGCAGTGAGGAATCAGGATCAGTTTACTATGTCTCATGATTCTCAAGTTTCAACTGAGTCATCTCACATGAGTCTTAACTTCTAGGTTCTAACACATCTACACACTACATGTAGCCAATTTCAATCACAGATCGATTTGATTGATTTAATTTTGAGGTGTCAATTATCACTAGTTGTTCGTGATTCGTGAATATGTACATTTTTTATAAGTCTCAAGCCTCAAAGATAGTAAGCAGGTACATATCACATATCACATATCACAAAAAGAACTATCTAAGATGGACAAATACTTCTCCACATTTACGTAACAAATAATATCAAGCCATCATAACAAACACTCCAGTAACCAGTTCAAGGCTCTAGCTGCTAATTTTAACACTTTAAATAACACAACAACGTTCAAGATGGGATTTTACGCTCCTCGGATCTCGGATCTCGGTTTTATTTTCATTTTGTGTTCCTTTTCCTACGAAAAACAAATCCGAAATCCACAAGCCCCGCAAAACCCGAAAGCCTAAATCCGAAGAATAAAACCGAGTTAGAGCAGTTTTTTTATCACAGCAACTCGAATTGGAGCATTAATAGAGCTTCGAACAAGAAAATATATTGTTAAACATATACTGCTCGTTAAAGTATCAGCTTCTGTGTTTTCCAGGACGTTTTTTGCTCACAAATAGCTTTTAAATCAAAAAAAAACATTAACAGTCATTTCTTTTAGGATAAAATAGTCTCCGAAAACCGATGAGATTTTGAAGAATTATTAATTCTCATGCATTTCTCTACATTAAAAGAGTTGGTATTATCATCACCTTTACTATGTTAAAATCTAAATAAGAGTAAATCATATTTAATCCATTAAATTTGCTGTTTTATTGTATATTTATGATCATGGTGAAAAATATATTTTTTGATATATCATTCATCATTTATAATGTCAGATTCAAATACAGTTAGAAGAAGAATACCTAAAGCTTGTAATTATTGTCGTCAGAGAAAAATCAAATGTGATGGTGATTCTCCATGTATAAATTGTTCAAGTCATAACATAGATTGTATTTATTCTAAAACAGTTAAGAAAAGAAAGAAGAGTGCAATAAAAAAATTATCACTACAAGATTTAGATAAAAGAATTAATAAATTAGATTCAAAATTCGAAATACTCAATAGTCAATTAACAAAGATTCTGTCTTTACTTAAGGATAATCATAATAATACCACCAACAATAAAGCTCTAATTGCAAAACCAATTTTTAATAATGATAACGAATTTGAAGATGATGAATATGATGAAGATGAATATGAAGAAGACGAGGAAATTAATGATAATGAAGAAAACGAAAATAATGACAAAGATGATGATTACAAATATAGAGGTAAATTACAAATGATGAATCGTACTAATAACTCAATGAATAATTACCCAGGTTCTCCTGATGGATCAATAATTAGTGATCAATTAAGTTTGGATAATAATACAATAAGTTCACCGGAAATTTCCAATCAATTAATGCTAGATGCCTCATTCAATTTAAATAATAATCCACAACAAATCAATAACACTTTCAATAATCCAAATAATATTATTAATTCAAATCAATTCGAAGTGACGTTAAATTCTCTTGAAGTTGCTGAACAAAAATTGAATTACATTTATGGTGAAATACCACTCATCCAAACTAATTTAGATAGCGAAATTTACTGAACTTTTTAAACTCAATATCGAACAATCTTTTTTTATTTCAATTCTTTCTTATTTATAGCTTTAATCAATCAATTTTTAATGTGTATTATTTGGCATTTTGTGTAACTAGAAATAGCTAATTTGTGAGTGCTAAACGATGAAAAAACCCATAACAGTATTACTGTGCTCTAGTTTCATAGTATTACCTATAGTACAGAGTCCTGTAATGAATAGTAGCACCGTACTCTAATGTAGTTACTTTTGAGTCTAGGTCTCGTGTTAATTACACGAAGCTAAAAATGTGGCAGAGTTTATGGGTTCAATATAAGTATATAAGAGGCAGATAGTTAGACTTAAGTAAAATAGTGATAATTATAATAGATCTGTATAGTTTCAAGGTCATTCTAAAGCTAAGTGAATAATTTCCATGTTTTTGGTTTTGAGATTAATCATCACTTCCGAATTAGTCGATCGAATGTGTCAAATTTGAAGTTTGAAGCTTTTGTACTATTTGAGGTTATTGTGAATTTGGTCCAATAAATTATTGGATATTTGTGACATTTAAACTACCAACTTCCAAGATCAACAGAAGTTGGAACTCAAGGCTCAATTGGCGGAAGTGGGTTGACTGGATCCTGATAATTTTAGCATTGATGTCGCTGGGCAATGCGATCATTTTATTCAGTACCTTGATAGTTATCTATAAGTGAAACTACATTCCAATTATTGTTAAACATTCATAAATCTATATACTAAGCTTTTCAAAAGTCTAGTTAGCAGTGTCAACAACGTATCTACCTAAGATTTTACCTTGTTCCATTAATTTGAAAGCTTCTGGTAAAGTAGATAAACCAACAACTTTAATTGGAGATTTGACTAAACCTCTTGAGAAGAAATCAATAGCTTCTCTGGTATCAGCTCTGTTACCAACGTAAGAACCTTTAATAGAGATAGATTTAACGACATGGGAGAAAACTTCTGATTTACAGACTGCACCAGCTGGTAAACCGACTAAAACAACAACACCGGTTGGTCTAACGTATTCAGTTGATTGAGTGATAGCAGCTTCAGCAACAGAAACGTTAATGACACCATGTGGACCACCGTTAGTGGCGTTTTGGATAGCTTCAACGATGTTTGATTCTTTTTTGAAATCAATGAAAACTTCACCACCTAAAGAGTGGAATAAAGCTTTTTTGTCATCACCACCATCAATACCTAAGACTCTTAAACCCATGGCTTTAGCGTATTGGACAGCTAATGAACCTAAACCACCAGCAGCACCGGAGATAGCAACCCATTGACCTGGTTTTAAATCAGCAGTTTTTAAAGCTTTGTAAACAGTAACACCAGCACATAAGATTGGAGCAACTTCAGCCAAGTCAGTACCAGCTGGGATTTTAGCAGCTTGAACGGCATCAGCAGTAGCATATTGTTGGAAAGAACCATCATGGGTGTAACCTGATAAATCAGCGTGTAAACAGTTAGATTCGAAACCTTTTTCACATAATTCACATGATAAACAAGAACCGTTTAACCATTTGATACCAGCTAAATCACCAATTTCAAAGTTTTTAACTTCAGAACCTTTGGCAACAACGATACCAGCACCTTCATGACCACCAACTAATGGTAATTTAACTGGTAATGGCCAATCTCCGTGCCATGCGTGTAAATCAGTGTGACAAACACCAGAATATTTAACGTTAATTAAAATTTCATTTGGTTTTGGGGTTGGGACTGGTAAGTCTTTGTATTGTAATTCACCAGAGTGTTCGTAGAAGATAACACCCTTTTGAGTGGTTGGGATAACTGGAGCAGTTGAGTTTAATCTGACAAATTGTCTGGTTGGTAATCTATTTAAAGTTCTCAACATTTTTAAAAGAATATTGAATTTATGGAAAAATCAAAGAGAGCCAAAGTGAAATCTGTTGTGGAATTGATGGGGATTCATTCACTTTTATATTAGCTTAATTCGTCCATAATCGAAAACGCATTAATCGATCTATGTATGTATGAAGGTACTTCTAAAATCGAAATTCGGAGTTTGCGACAACCAACAGCCAACTATATTTTTAGTTGTAGCGGATTCAACAGGCCGTGAATTGAACGGCGTGGATCAAATTCTGCTAGGTATGTACTAACTTGTGAAGGTTAGGGGTCCTATACTTTTAAAAAATTGAATGATGTTTCAATTGAACTTATTCTTTTGTGTGTTTTCGATAGATAATTTTGTATTATTTTAAGTGTATCATATCTTTTGAGTTGAACATGAAAAAATCGTTATAAAACCATGAAAATTCTTCTAAATCTATATTGACACAATTGAGTTGAATCTTCGATGTCCTATATTTTTAAAAATCATACATATCATCTCACACACACCTTAATTATTGATTTGAAATTTCTTCTCAACATTTAGACATGCATTAAAAAAGCGTTATTCGGTTTTACTCAATCACCAATTATCTTGTTTGAAAGGAAAAGGCTAGCTCAATTTATGATCTAAACTCCAATATGATTACTGAGTCCTGACTGTATAAAGGAATAAAGAGATTGAATTGATAAGTGCTTTGATTTAATATTTGAGTATGTACTAACTTCTAAGTGAATAGTATCTCTAAATTTGAACTCAATCGATATGATTTTGAGGTAAAGCGAAGTTTGGAGGGCGGAATTGCAGGTTATGATAAACTATCGAGGTCTTATATAGTTTCCAAGTGAATTTGAACTTTGTAGGAGTTTCATTGTTTTCGAACTTATCGACTCTTTTTACTTAATTGAGACTTTCTAAAACCCGAAGTTTTCTTTCCTTTTGACACAAAACCTTTGATTTTTTTTCGAAAAAATAGGATTTTTGTGTTAACTTTCCTTCCTACTGGTAGTTTTGTTGTTGAGTAAATCTATTAAGCTCGATTAGAATTGAACTCAACAATGAGATCAAACCAAATTCTTAATCATTAAACTAAAGATTTGATCATAAATCCGGTGTTTTTGGTATCACACCGAGTCACATGACTAAAATATATCACGTGAATTTAGTGGTAGGCGCACAATAACAATGATAAAAACATTGGGTGTTTTGATAATTCAAACCGAGTAAATTATTGAATTGTATTGTCGCTGGCTATAGCGGCTAGTCTCTATGCTATATAGAGAGTCGAGAGGTAGCTGCTACATTAAGTTTACGATATAATTGGTTGTGCCGGGGTTGTTTATATAGATGATGTTTACCCGATTCTGATGTTTGCTAATTTTCAACTTGCCATTTAGTTCATTACTGGATTTGTTTATATTTTACATATTGGGAAACTAATAAATTGAGTGGTTTTCTTACATGGAGATTACCAAGAAATCTGCCAATTTCGATTAGTATTTCAATTTTCACCTCATTTGATTTGTTTACTCTAAATTTTGAAATAGTACGAATTGATTGTTTCATGGTTTTCAGTTGAAAACGTTGTTAGTAAATGAGATCACAGTATCGCTATCATGGTTGAGCAGCATGATCTTTGAAGCTTACTGCTTTTCTCTCATCATCTGATGATGGTTTGGGAGCTCCATCAATACATTATACAACCTCTCTCATTCACTGGACACATAAATACTGATATTAATGTTTTGAGGATAAGTATTTGATATTTGATATCCAATTTATTTAAATTATCCTTGATATCTTGGGTCGATGTTGCCTGTCTCAAATATATCTTCTACAACCTGTCATATAACTCTATCCGGCAACTGATGCCATTGATAACATCAAAATGTAACGTTAATGAGTATTATTTCCCCAAATCGATTGCCTGTTTTACTTCAATTAAGTACTCTTGCAGAACTGAGAATAACGATATGAGATCTATGTTGAGCGATGAATATAGATGAACTTGTTAGAGTATGTGATAGAACTGAGTTAATAGTTGATATTGCTCGGTGATATTGAATAGTTCTAGAAACTGGTATCTCATGATGCTCATCCTTGTTTAATAGAAAAAAGAAAAGATTAACAAACTGTGGTTTGATTGATTGAAAAGTACGAAGAAGAGATATGAAATTTCCTAAATTGTATTGGTATTAAAGTTATTTATTTGTGTTATTGCTATTTTTTTTTGTTTGTTTTGTTCAAGTCTCAGATATAATTTAAGTTATTATTGCTTATTTTGATGAGAAGAAAATATAACTATCTATCTTCATCTCTTTCCATTTAATGTTTTATTCCTCTTATAATCAGATATTTATTCAAATAGGTAGTGTGTTTTAACACTTCTCACTGTTCATCGTTTGAGAGCGTTTTACTAGAAAGGACTTTTTGATATAAATTAATACCCATCAATAAAGAAGTCATGATATCATTGTTTATTTATTCATTATTTACTTCAACTGTATCAGGAAATGAATTAACATATTGCTCGAACATCAATAATGGGAATTTTCAATCAAGCTCATTATATCAATCAATTGGATTATGTACGGATTTATGTTCTCAGTACAATTTTGCAATCGTTTCACATCAAGATTGTTATTGCTCAAATGATTCACCTATAAGTTTGCTGAGTTTAGATGATTGTAATAGAGATTGTCCAGGGTTTCCAAGTGAAAAGTGCGCTGGTGATGGTTATTATGGTTATATTCAAATAAAGAACCTTTGGTCTTCTATAATCAATGTTGATGATAATGCAACTTCAACAAGTCTGCCATCAACATCCTCAACCTCAACAACTTCAACAACCTCAACATCAACTACACAACCAACATCTACATCTACATATACTTCACCATCTACTCCAACTTCTACATCGATATATACTCCACCTACACCTACACCTACACCTACACCTACACCTACACCTACACCTACATCTACATCTACATCAACACCAACATCTACATCAACATCAACATCAACACCAACACCATCACTGCCATCAACAACATCAGAATTTACATCAATAACCATGTTGACTACACCTTCTATCATTCCTTTCACATCGCCAACAATCCCAGTAAGTACAACAACTACAAGCACATCGAGTTCATCAAGTTCATCATCAACTACTTCAAGTTCAACAACTCTAATAGCAGAAACTACACCAGTCTTAACTTCAGTTGTCTACAGTGTGTCAACACTAACAAGGGATCAAGAAACTCATTATATTACAAATCAAGTCTCAACGACAATAATTTTAACAAGTTCCTCAACTAGTAATATATTGAAAGCAACAGGAACATCAGATATTGATGGCACAACGAACAGTAGCGACAATAGCAATACCAATAACAATAAATCATCTTCTTTTTTTGATTCAAAGGGGAAAGTTGCTGGTGTGTTCACAGCTGTTGGTATAATAATATTCTTGATTATTGGACTATTGATATGGTTTTTATATAAAAAGTGTTATCAAATTAGAGATGAGCCAACAGAAGATGAAGAAATGGTCATTCCTGCTATTTTACCGACACATAAAAGATCCAATACGGTTCTTAATATCAAAGAGTATGATAATTCATCATCATCAACAGGAGAAACATTCATTGAAAGAAAAGGAAGTGTTAGTGTTAGTAGTAATAGTAATAGAAAATCCAAACATCACAGAGAACTATCGATGATAAGTACCGATTATGGGACTCCAATTATAGATAATCATGGAGATAGTACATATATTGATCAAAGGTTAGATGTTGGTAAGTTTGATGAGAGTGATGAGATCGTTAGTTTGGGGGATCATGAGGACTATAGTAGAAGGGTGTTGAAGGTGGTTAATATGTGAATAAAATGAAATTAACATGAGTTATAATTGTAGAGATTAGAACGTAAGAGTATTGTTGTTGTTTGAATGGTGTGATAAGATTATGTCTAAAAGTGTAAGAAAATGGTGTGAGAAAAGGCATCGGAATTATAAAAAATAGCTAGAAGAACGTACAAGAATGTGATACATTGAGATGTATAGTGATATAGGATGATAATAACAGTATGGAATACACATGAAAAGTGATTAAATATCGATAAAAGTAATTTTGTCTTCATAACTTCACTATCTTGATGAAGGATATATTCGAACCTCAAAGATTTACATATATGCCCTTGATGCTTCACTTGCATGAGACCGGAACTTTAAGAAGAAAGTGGTGATACTTGTTATTATTAAGGATTTAAGAGTGTTGGAAAAGAGGTATTGAGCTGGTTCAAGTTGGAGAATGTAGTATGTGTACGATGGTATATTTCTAAGTGATTTAATAGTCATAACAGTGTAAAATTCACACTGAAATTCCTGTTTCAAAACTGGCTTATCCAGAATTCCAATCATGCACCGGAACGCACTTGAAGTAATTATTTTTGTGCATCAAATTGGAGTATTTAAAGAGTGATTTGAAATTTCTGATTTGCATCAAGTTTTCTAAACTGCTTTAACCAATCTATTTGATATTTTAATACGATAATACTACAATGCCTCAATTATGGGACTCAATCCACAAAGAAGGTACGTTTCTTTCATGGTTAATCTCTTTTTTTAAGAAAAAAAATCATATTCCCATACTAGTTTTGTGTTTTAATACCATCTTGTATACTAACCCAACAATCAGTTGATGTCCAAAATAATGAATCTCAGGATGAGAGTGATAAAGCAACGCTACATTCATCATCAACTATAAACGCCTCTGAAAATGATTGTGATAACAATAATAATAAAAACGAACAGAAACAACAAACCATAGATGATCAACTTGATCAGGATCAGGATCATGATATCTCAAATCATTTATCCCAATTGAAGAAAAAGTTAGCAACTTTGAAAATCAATAAGAATCTTCATCATTGTTATTCAAGTAAACTCAACCCTAACTTAGAGCCATTAGATACAGATATTAATAGGAATGAACATCAAATTTTAGATATCCCAGAAGATGGAATTTATAGAACCAAAAGCATTACAATTGATCCAAAATGTGAATTATCAACACCATCTGAATCTGCTTTCTTTTCACCATCTTCAATCACTTCATCATCAGCGTCTTCAAACATTTTTGAAAGATCTGTTCAAGATCAAGGTTCAATTCCATCAATGTCAAGACGTAGTTCATTCAATAAAATGGGTGCGTTACAAAGAAGTCTAAGTTTCTCAAATAATGCACAACCACCACATTCAACTTCATGCGCGAGCTGTTCCAATATACCATCTCATTTGAATGCTGAAGATTTTGTCCCAACTTGTCTTGATGCATCAGCAGAAATAATCACTAATAACAAAACAGACTTATCAAACATTGATGTCATTCAGTCAAACAGCCATAATTTAACCGATATATTGGAACAGAACTATAGTAAGAGTTCCAAATCGTTGCCATTAACAAGGAGACAAAGTATCATTTCTACAATTTCACCAATAGTTACTGCTGGTAATTTCAGTAAAAATAATATTAATCTGAATGATGATGAAGTCATAGATTATTCTGATTCTAAAAAATTGAATTTTTGTTCATTTGCTGATATTGTGAATGATGAATATGAATCATCATTATCTAGAGTTAATACCAGTTCAAGTCATAATAATAATAGTTCTAATGATAATAACAATAGTTTCCAAGGTTTTAGCGAGAATGAGAATCCATTTAGTTCAATGAGTCCAATTAGCAGAAAGAATTCTACAATTTTTATATCTCCTGCTTCATTGAGATATCAACAACCGTGACTGGTTGATCATATCACTATCACTATCACTATCACATATATTGGTCCTTTAACTCTAAAATTTTACCATAAACTACTCCAATCTTTTCTGGTCCTTCCTTTTATATTCATATTTGATTCATCAACATTCATCCTTATAATTAACTACTTTAATATCGACGTAGGAAACTCTTTAAATCTATCTATGATGTGTCCCAAAGAAGCAATCAGATCAGGGTAACACATCAGGAATCCTGAGAGTCTTTCCCAATTCCTGTGACCTTTTGTATATTCTTAGAACTCTAGACGACTGTCGTTACTTGATACTTTTCCTCCTGACAGCGGAAAGAATCATCATTCCCGATTCTTCTGCCTGTGATTTATCTTTGTGTCTTTTCACAGTAATTTCACTCAAAAGTTGGAAGAAAAAAAAAGTCACATAAAATGAACTCAAAAAAAAGTTTCGCTTTGTTTGAAAAGAAGAAATCTTTACGATAAAAACTGCTTTTGAGCAAATGTCTAGAGATTAACGGAAAATCATTCTCAACAACATATTATCCATTACCATCATCACATCTTAGATATAGACTAATAGATAATATCTCAATATGGATCCATTGTTTGCAAGTTCTTATAATAATGGAACTCATGAAGATTCAATCACTAAAACATCAACTCATGATGATAACGATGAAGAATATGAATTCAACTCGGATGGAAACCAAGAAGAATCGGAAGCTTTTTATGATGATGATGAAACTGTTGAAGATGCTGAAGAAAACGGTCATGATCTAGATTTACCTCAACATGCTTGTAATTACTGTGGAATTCATACAACAACAAGTGTTGTTAAATGTAACACATGTAATAAATGGTTTTGTAATGGTAAAAATGGGGCTCCATCTTCACATATAATTACTCATTTAGTCATGTCAAAACATAACGTTGTTTCATTACATGAAGATTCTGATTTCGGTGACACTGTTTTAGAATGTTATAATTGTGGTAATAAAAACGTTTTCGTTTTAGGTTTTGTTTCTGCTCAATCTGAAACAGTCATTGTCATACTATGTCGTTTACCATGTTCACAGAAAAAAGATTCAAGATGGAATACTGATGAATGGACAGCACTAATTGAAAATAGACAACTATTAGATTGGGTTGCCACGATTCCTAAAGAAGAAGAAGTTTTAAATGCAAGAGCAATTACAACTTCGCAAATCTCGAAACTAGAAGCAAAATGGAGATTGAATAAAGATGCAACAATTCATGATGTTGATCAACCTGAAGAAGAGAATGAAATCGTTCCAATTTTATTGAGATATACTGATGCTTATGAATATCAAAGATCTTTTGGTCCTCTAGTTAAATTGGAATCAGATTATGATAAATCTTTGAAAGAATCTCAAGGTTTAAAACATATTTCTGTTAAATGGTCATTAGGTTTAAATAATAAACATTTAGCTACATTTAGTTTATCAACTTTTGAAAATTCTGAATTAAAAATTGCTGTTGGTGATGAAATGAACTTAAAATATGATGGTCTTAATCATGAAGCTTGGTCTGGTAAAGGTTATATAATTAGAACTCCAAGTTCTTTACAAGAAGGATATACTTTAGAATTACAACAAACAAATAAAAAAGTCCCAACTAATTGTACAAATGATTTCACTGCAGAATTTATTTGGAAAGGTACATCATATGATAGAATGCAAAATGCAATGAAAAATTTCGCAGTTGATAATGAAAGTGTTTCAAGTTATATCTATCACAGCATATTAGGTCATGAAATTGAAAAAGTTAAATTTGATGTTAAGTTACCAGCAAAATTTTCAATTCCAAACTTTGCTCAATTAAATGTTTCTCAAGCAAATGCTGTTAAAAGTGTTTTAGAAAGATCTTTATCTTTAATTCAAGGCCCTCCAGGTACTGGTAAAACTGTCACTTCTGCAACAATCATTTATCATTTATCTAAAATTAATAAGGGTAAGATCTTAGTTTGTGCTCCATCAAATGTTGCAGTTGATCATTTAGCTGAAAAATTACATTGTTTAGGTTTAAAAGTCGTTAGATTGACGGCAAAATCAAGAGAAGATGTTGAAAGTTCAGTTGATTTTTTATCATTAAGAGATAAAGTTGAAAAATCAGCAAAAGGTGAATTGAAAAAATTATTAAAATTGAAAAATGAATTAGGTGAATTAAGTTCTGAAGATTCTAGAAAATTTGTTAAACTATTAAAAGAAAGAGAAGCTGTTATTCTAAAAAACTCAGATATTGTTTGTTGTACATGTGTTGGTGCTGGTGATAGAAGATTGGTTGGTACTTTCAAAACAGTTTTAATCGATGAATCAACTCAAGCTTCTGAACCAGAATGTTTAATTCCAATTGTAAGAGGTGCAAAACAAGTTATCTTAGTTGGTGATCATCAACAATTGGGTCCTGTTATATTAGATAAAAAAGCTGGTGAAGCAGGTTTAAATCAATCATTATTTGAAAGATTAGTTTTATTGGGTCATGTACCAATTAGATTAGAAGTTCAATATAGAATGAACCCAAGTTTATCAGAATTCCCTTCAAACGTCTTCTATGAAGGTTCTTTACAAAATGGTGTCACCAAAGAAGAAAGAGAACTTTTCAAATCAAATTTCCCATGGCCAGTTTCTGATACTCCAATGATGTTCTGGTCAACTTTTGGTAGAGAAGAAATTTCTGGTAGTGGTACCTCATATTTAAATAGAATTGAAGCAATGAATTGTGAACGTATTATTACAAAATTATTCAAAGATGGTATCAAACCTGACCAAATTGGTGTTATTACTCCATATGAAGGTCAAAGAGCATTCATTGTTTCTTATATGACAATGAATGGTTCAATGGAAAAAGAATTATATTCAGATGTTGAAGTTGCATCTGTTGATTCATTTCAAGGTCGTGAAAAAGATTTTATTATTTTAAGTTGTGTTAGAGCTAATGATCAAAGAATTATCGGGTTTTTAAGTGATCCAAGACGTTTAAACGTTGCTTTAACAAGAGCAAAATGTGGGTTGGTTATCTTAGGTAATCCAACTTCATTATCAAAAAATCCATTATGGAATCAATTATTAATTCATTTTAGAGAAAAAGGTTGTTTAGTTGAAGGTTTATTGGATAATTTAACTTTATCATCAGTTCAATTACATAGAACAAATGATAAATTTAGAAACAACAATAGAAATAATTCTAATGTTAGATTTGGTAAATTTGGTGCACCATCAACTGTTTCAGGTTCAGTTGTTAACGATTATGATACTGCTTCATTAATGTCATTTAATCCAAACAGTGAATCAGGTACGATAACAAATGGATTTGGCGATAATCCATCATTTTTCAGTTCAAAACAATGGCCAACTTTTAATGAACAATATGGTTCTAATAATTCATATCAAGGTGATGATAATGTTTATAATCCTAATATGGGATCTATTGGAGCAAGTTTTTCAAGTAAATTAGAAAAATTGGGTGGTTCTTCATCAAGATATGAACAACAGAATATTGAAGATGATATTAGAAGTATTAGCTCTCATTTTGGTAATAATTTGAATATTTAGTTATGATGTTTTATTGGGATGTCATCTGAATGATCAATTATCATACATTATAGTTGGACATAGATTCATGAGTGAAGTTTTCAAAGAATAATTTCAGTTATTTGATCTGTTAATTTGAATCCACTAGAATAAAGATCCAAACCAGACTCGTATCTGAAATTTATATGATAATATTGTTATTAAGCCTGGTTATGTTTATTGCAATGTGGTTCTTTCCAGTATCAACTAATTAATTTTTTGTTGATTTAAGTGGCTTGTCAATGTATCATATAACAGTCCCAAAACTGTATGGCATTGAAATCGTTCCTCCAAAATTAATGTTAGACAGATCTTGATCAATATAGTTA
The DNA here is from genome assembly GCA_003708145.3 of Phaffomyces orbus. NCBI lineage: Eukaryota > Fungi > Ascomycota > Saccharomycetes > Phaffomycetales > Phaffomycetaceae > Phaffomyces > Phaffomyces orbus. The sequence continues at coordinate 221,514 of PPNK03000011.1, forward strand.
GTTTTTATTAATTTATTGTTTTGAATGAAAGTTTGTAGATAGTAGATAATAAGGTTTTAGTACCATTATCAATCGTATTGATAGTATGCAGTTATATAGCTATAATTATGCGGAAATTCTCACTACTATCTGTTTTAGATGCTCCTTCAACTATTTTGACAATTTAATAGCAAATTCGTTCCGTTAAAGCTATTAATAATTAGATACTACACCATCTAGTTATAATAATACATTGCAAAGAATTATATATATCTTTTAGCTCTTTTCTAATTATTTGTGTGCGTTTGGCTGTTGTTTTTTTTGACCAAATATGACTATTGCCTCATCTAATCTGATCTTTTGAACCATTTACTCAACGATGATTTTTTCGGAGATTGATTATTACTATGATTGAATGAAGATATTGTATTCAAGCTTGTTGATCTTATTAAGCTTGAAAGTTTTCTATTATTAGTTGAATTACTATTATCTTTATTTGATAGTTCATTCGAATGATTATGGTTTGATAATCCATTTTTGGAGATTAATTTAGTCATCATGTTTGATATGGTCAGATCTTTCAATGAAACATCATTTGGATATAACATTTTGAAATCATCAATTCTTAAGACGTCACCATTGGGATTTATTATCACGTTATTCAAAAATTCACTAACGTCATCTAATGTCTTGAGATTAATTAAATTATTATTCTTGTTTGAAGAAATATCTTTTAAGATTTTATCACGTTTTGATTTGATTGAGAAACATTCATTGATTAAATCATTAATTGAAATTTTTTCATCAATTGTATCTGTATTCAATAAAACTCTTAAAAATTTCTCATCTCCAAATTCAAATCCATCATCATAATCATCAACGTTAACTAATCTTTCAAACTCTAAAGATCCAATCAAATTCTCATCAGTTGATTTTTTATCAGATTTATCATTGATGATATCATCTATTAAATTATTATCAGTTTGTAACATCATTGAAATAAAATCATCATAAATCAATGGTTTATTAATCAAGTAAGCACCATATTCATCATTAGTTAGAGGTTCATTTGTTAATAACTGTAATGATCTTTCATTGAAATCTAATTTTTTCAATGATACTCTATCTAAATAATCAATCATCTCTGATGAATGAGATTCAATAAATGAGTTAAATTTCATAAGATATGGTTCTTTTAAATCAAATGGTTTTCTATTACTGAATTTCAATAAAATCTTAGAAATTAAAGTCAAACATCTTTGTGATTCATCTAATTGATGTGATGCAGTGATGTTGAAGATCTTAGGGTTTAATAAAACAGGACAAAAAAATCTAAGAAATAAAAATGAAGTGATTGAATTCAATCCTATTGATTCATTACTTATGAATTCAACTTTGGAACGTAATTTAGATAGTTGAGTTTTAATCGAATTCGGGAGTTCAATACTCGTATGATTTATCAGATTCCATAATTTGATGACATGAGATGATAGATTATTGAAATTTGAATCAAGGATTGATTTTTTCTCTGAAAGATCTTCACATTGAATTCTTGATGGATCAATTTCAAATGATTTAGTAAGGTTATCATTTGAAAGTATTAGTTCATTAATGAAATTCCCAATAGTTTTAAATAAATAATCATTACCTATTGTGAAAAAATAGAATTCTATTGATTTTGATAAAACAGTGTTGTTTCTAAACAAAGTATTAAAATCAAAAGTTGAAGGGATCAAATCTGTTTCAAGATCAATTAATGATGATAACCATTGTTGTTCCATGTTTAATGATTGGAAGATTTTCAATAAATTTGAACTAGTTTCTTCTATTTTACTTGAGTTTGTCACTTTGTTGACATAGTTATATAGTTCATTATGGTCTATATTTTTCAACATTTGTTGTAATTTGTTATAATTTGGGGATTGTAACGTGAAGTTTCTTTTCGTTTTGGAATTTATTAAAATATCACCAATCTTGTGATTATTTATATTATAAATTGGGATTTTATCATCAAATATAAATGATCTGAATTTTTTATATTCTAATATGGAAACACCAATGATTAAATGATTAGAATTTTTGATAAATATTTTAATCGTTGTTGAATTTAATGATAAATTTATTTTGAAATCTTCTTTGAAAAAAAACCAGTTATTAATGGATTTAATCATTGGAGTTTTAGCATAAATTTCATTATTTATTTGTATTTCAATGTAAATGGAATCGTGTTTACTATTTAAATATAGTTCAATGATACTCAATTGTATTAATTTGAACTGTTTTAATAAATGATTGACTGAACCAATATATTCTTTTATTGAAAATTCATTTAATGAGATAAACCAATCTTCTAAATCCATTCGATGTGTAAATTTCAAAATCAATTCAGTGATTTGTGGGTGTTCTTCACAAATGATTCCAGGTTTATAATATTGAACATTTGAATAATTTCTTAATTTATTATTTAATTTCAACGATAAATAATTCAATGATTGAAAGATTGAATGATTCAATTCTTTGATTTCGTAATCGTGTAATGATCTCACGTCAATGGTATAGATTAATGAACCATCTTGTTCATTTAATAATTTCATTTCACCATTGGATGATAATACCAACATTGCATCAAACCAATTCATATCATCATAAATTATAGATTGTTCTTGCTCTGTTAATTCAGTGGTTGGTTTAATACTTTTTGGTAAATGACTGAATATTAAACAATGGGCCACTAGTAGTGTATCGTTAGAAGTTGATAAAACAGATGGGATTAAAACGTTTTGGAAATTAATTGATAACGATTGATGATATATTAAAGATGCCATTAATTTCAAGAAATTTGATTCATTTAGTGGATTGATGTATATAGATTCTTTTGAAATTGACTTGATATGGATTATTGAGTTGTTTATACTGAATTGACAAGATTTTAAAGATTTAATTAAAGGATTTTTAACTTCATGTATGTATAATGTCCCATTTTCATTTATATGAATAAGATCTTTTTTAAAATTAGTGAGAGTGGTTGAGTGTTGAATTGTGATGGATATCGAATGGTGATGAAGTAAAAGATGTTGTAAAGTGTCCATTGTTTGGAGGGGTTGATATAAAAGAGTGAATATTATATTGGCTGTTAAAATGGGTATTATATATGAGACTAAACGAAATTTTTCGGGCATATTAATTAGATGAATTGAGTGGATAGATAGTACAGTGAAGATAGAAAGAGGATACTAGTATATTGATATCTATAAAGAGAATGATTTTGGAGCTTCACCTTCTGGACCGATGAATTCAGGTTCTCTCCATGGACCAACGTCACTTAAGTATAACCCACCAGAGGCTTCATCAACTTCAGAAGAACCACCAAATTTAACGGGTAAGTTTTCTGCTGGGATTTGTTTTAATAACTCTTTCTTATAAGAAGATCCTAATATAAAGATCTTTGACACGGTGACTGGATCTAAGAATGGTTTGAATAATCTGAAAGCAGTTGAAAACCCAAATGGGGCATTGATTAAATAGAACTTACCCATTCTTTCAGGATATTGATTTTGACCAATATAAGAAGCTTCACGAACGTAAGAAAGGACTTGAGCAGCTGATGAGATGGATATTCCCTTCAAGTCTAAAATAGTACATGAAGTTTCAACTAAATAACCGGCTTTTCTAGAACAAGCAGGTAATCTATATCTAACGAAGGACTCATATTCCCAGACCAAGTTTTTCAACATTCTTTCTTGAGATGTGATTTTGTACATTTCAGTTAAATTAACAGAACCCAATTCTTCAATGTATAATGGTCTACCGTCTTTATCTGTTTTATGGTAATATTGAGGGTAATATTTAGCAACGATTGGCTTTTCATCGTATTTGAAGTCTTCAAAGATAGTGTCTGTGCCGAACTCTTTTCTCCATGCTTCGTGTTCTTCAAACATCTTTTGAGCTAAGGCAACATCAAACTTTCTAGCTCTCAAGAATCTCAACAAGGTTGAATCATCCAATCTTAATACATATTCTTTAGCTTGTAGATACAATCTCAATGTTTCTAGTTTCTGTTCTTGTTCTGGAGTTAGGAATCCTGGGAACCCAGTCAATCCAGAGTCTTTGATCTTTTGTGGGAATGAAGAACTGGATGGCTTTTGTTAGTAATTGATTGCATGTGAATTTGGGTGTGAGACGTACAGTAATTCCTTTTCCTGTGGAGATGATAGTTAGTATTATATGATAGTTGTGAGATATAGGATCATTGACTCACTTTCTCTAAGAGATCAGCCATTTTCAAATTTGAGTCTTCGAACTGAATTAAAAAAGTTTTGTTTATTTTCGTTGCGGAAAAATCGACAACTCTTTTTGTGTTACGTAATCACAAATGGTTATGGACACTTGCGATACTCTTTACCATCTTATACGATACTATCTATCATATACTGTCTTGTCTATAGTATCATCTTATGAAGTACTGATAGTTCATTATAATAATATAGATGGATCTCTCCAACTTGAACTTCCAGAATAAATTTCTATCAAAGGAGTCCTCAGCTGAATATAAAAGTGCTATACTTTCAAATGGTGAAACAATTCAACTAAAGAGAAAACTTGATGAAAATCCATTAGTTCCAACTGTCATCGATCCAAATGAAAACTATGGCTTCAATTTGAATGAATTATACGCTAAACTAGAGATAATGAGACTAAAAGAAGAGAAATATACACCAAAAAGTACAATAAAATCAAAGACAAATAAACCATACATATCAAACTCTTTATGGGCTGAAAAATGGAGACCAAGTAATTTTCTAGACTTCGTTGGTAATGAATCAACAAATAGAAAGTTATTGAAATGGTTGAAACAATGGGATAAAGTTGTGTTTCATAAAAATTTGAAACCAATCGAAAAAGAAGAAACTAATAGTCCAAATAATAAATACGTTGATATATTTGGTAGGCCAAACAAAAAAATCTTGCTAATTCATGGCCCACCAGGGATTGGTAAAACCACTATAGCACACGTTATTGCAAAACAATTAGGTTATGAAGTTATGGAAATCAATGCAAGTGATGAAAGAGCAGGACAAAAGATTAAAGATAAAATATTGAATTCAATTTCGTCAATAACATTTTCAGGAAAACCAGTTTGTTTAATTTGTGATGAAATTGATGGTGCTTCAGAATTTGGATTTATTAAAATCTTGAATGATTTAATCATAAAAGATGATAAAGTTTTATCAAAGTTTATGAAATCAAATAATAATAGTTCTAAATTTTGGAGTGAAAATGATGGAGCAAATAAGAAAAATTTATTAATGAGACCAATAATTGCAATTTGTAATGATCTTTATATCCCATCATTGGAAAAATTAAGAATGAATTCAGAAATTATTCAGTTCCAAAACATTGATGAAGATTCTTTAAAACAAAGATTAAAATTTATTTGTTCAAAAGAAGATTTAAATTATTCAAATCAACAATTGAGTGAAATTATTCATTTGACTAATTTTGATATAAGATCATGTTTAAACATTTTACAATTCAGTACAAATAATCAAGATAATCATTCAAAAGATTTACAAATTTCATGGTATTCTATAGTGGCTAAAGTATTTAAAAAAAATCCAAAATTATCAAACTCAATTCAATTCAATGATTTATTAAATTTAATAAATAATCAAAATACAAATTATGATAAAATCATTAATGGTTGTTTCCAAACTTATCCAATTGCTCATTATCAAGACATTAATTTGTCAAAACCTTCAATTATTTCAGACTGGTTATATTTCAGTGATTTGATTTCAAAATCTCAATATGATTTCAATACTTATGATTTGATAAATTATAATCAATTACCAATATTGAAATTCTCCCAATTGTTCAGTGATTCAAATAATTCAAATTTGAAAATTCGTTCAGAGTGGGAATTTATTGAAAAAAATAAGTTGAATTTAAATTTAATTAAATTGATATATAATAAATTATCAATTAATTTTAGAACAAACTTCAATATAAATCAATCATCAATGGATTTATTACCATTTCTAGAATTGATTCTAGTACCTGAATTAAACAAAAAAAATAATTCTTTAAATATAATCAAAGTCAAATCTTCATCAATCTTATTTCATGAATTGAATTTTTATATAAACAAACTAAAAGATGAAAATTATAATGACATTTATAAAATTTTCCCTGATTTTATTCAATTAACTAAATATGATCAAGTTTCTATAAAGAATCAATTAATTAAACAAAATTATGCATTACCATTAATTGAAAAAGATTTAAAATTGAATAAATCATTGAAAAGAAATCATCAACAAGTGGATAATGAAGTTAATACATTGAATGATTTTGAAAATTTAAAAAATCAATACATTCAAATTGAAGAAAATGAATTGATATCTAAAAAACAAAAAAAAATTATAGATGTTAAAATTTGGGTTAAATATCATGAAGGTTTTTCAAATGCAGTTAGAAAAAAAGTTAGATGGGAAGATTTATTTTAACTATATATAGATCGTCAATTCACATTCATTTCTTAATCTTATCAATGATATATTTAGCTTCTCTTATTCCACTTTTCCAAGCTCCATGAACACATCCAGCACCTTCTAATATCGTATGTTCTCCAGCGAATCTGACATTCCCAAATCCTTCTTCTAATGCTAAAACAACGCTGATTGGATCATCATTCGGGTAACAACCACTATATGAACCTTTTTGAAATGGATCTGATGACCATTTGGAAATTATCTGATTGATTGGATTTGGAACGTTTTCAGTTTGTGATAGTTTTTCAATGATTGGTTTGTATAGTTCCCAAATTTGTGAATCGTTTAACGTTTCAATGTATTCTGTTAATGGAGATTGAACTAAGAAAACTAATGAGTTTTTATTCAAGACCGTTTTATAATTCAATATCAATGTTGGAAATTCATTTATATTTAAAGGATCTGAGAATTTGAAATCTTTATCATTTGTTGATTCACTCAACATCAAAATTCTTTCTGAATCTAATGGCCAAAAACAATCATTAAACTCAAATATAACTTTACCTAATGAACCAAAATGTATATTTGATAACGAATCAGTTATATTTTTAGGTAATTTTGGTTCGAATTCAATATATGCATCTTCATTATCATCAGTTAATTGTAATATAGATTGTGGAACAGTGACAATAACAAACTGACACTGAATTATTTCTCCATCGTTCAAATAAACTTGTATATTTCCATTCAATTTCTTTATTTTTTTAACCACTTTATTCAATTTGATATTTTTTCGATTTAATTGATCAATATGTCTTTCCAATACAACATCATAATTTAAAGCAAGGGCATCTCTTCCAAAATTATCAATACCTGAATATTTGGAACTTAATCTTTTAAAATCAATACCATGCCAAAGTTCAAGACTTCTAATCATTTGAAAAGATAATTTTTTTTGTAATGATGTTAATAAATGTTCATGAGTTTCAAAATATCTTATCAAGGTATCATAAAGTGATTCATCTTGTTTATCTAAATTCTCTTGATTGTATAATTCTATAAATTTAAGAATCTCTTCAGTGATTGAATCAATTTTCAACGATTGTGGGATTAAGAAACCTTCATGATCTATCGTTTTAATCCAATCATCATAATGCCATTTCAATTCATTTATTTCTTCATTCTCTTCATTAAGTGTACCATCACATCTATGAGAATCACTAGATCTATGAATTGCAACTTCTTCTTCAAACAACTCATTATGAAGAGTCTCATGAAACCAACTTGCTCCTAAATCATATTTCCCATTAATTCCTTCAACTGTTTTAATTCTACCACCTAATTGACATTTTGGTTCAATGATCAGATATGAAATCCCTTGTTTTTGAAGTTCAAGAGCTGCTTTGATCCCAGATATCCCACCTCCAACTATAACTACTTGAGTCTCTGTCCTTGTAGTGCTCATCGTGCTAATGAAATATGTGATGATATTTTTTCATGGGATAGTTTCGGTTATTTTACTAAATCTTCTACAATTGATATAATCGAATGCCATTTAATATGCTGTTTATAAATAATTATGTACATATCAGCCATTACCTGTGTCACACTCTTCTCTCTCTTCTCTTCTTTTGATGTTTCGTTAATGATTTGATTTTTTTCATTTCTGGCATCTCCCAATACCAATATCTATTTACCAGTTTGTTTGATTCTTTGGATATATGATTTGGAAACAGTGTTCCATGCTCTCATGTATTTCTCTAGACATTGATTAACACAGGTCTATTCATCAAACAGTTAGTAAAACTCATTAAGAAATATATCTATGCAATCCCAACGAGACATAATGTAATAAACAATATTTCAATTGGATCACAGTAGATGAAGTACATACATCTTGGTTTGTGTCATATGGAGCTTTCAAACATTGATCAAAACAATTTTCAGTCATTTTATTAACTAGTTCAGTGGCATTTGCAACTGCTAATTCTTGTGCGATTTGAGCCTTTAATCTTTCTTTCAATTCATCACCTGTCTCTATCTTAGTGGCAGTGACTGCTGGAGTGGTTGAACCACCGAATAAACCTCCTAGTGCCATTATAAAATGTGTTGAAACGATATTCCATTCAGTGAAAAGTGATTGTTTTCTTTACACAAAAAAAAAAGTTGAATCCGAGAGAACTTTTCGCTACAGACACTTTAAGAGATTAAAAGACATAAAATTTTGTGGTTCATTATTTAAATGGTGTCGAGTACTTAGATCATCATTAAGCCTAGAGTCATTGCCACACTCATTAAAAGTGCCTTCAATCCACTTTGGCCCATAGAAATATTCAATGAGAAACCATTGTTGGCAGTCACAACAGTTGCAGTTGATGAAGAAGACGTAGTTGATGAAGATGAGGTTAATGTTGTCATGGTACTTCTTGTAGATGCTGGTGCAACACTTGATGAGTTCTGTCTAGTAGTCGATTCGACAATGGAGCTGGAAGTTTGTTCACTAGAAGAAAAAGATTTTGATTGGGATGATGATTTAGATGAAACTTCAGTAATTTTTGATGAACTATCCGATCTTGTTGATGAAGTTCCAGATCTGATTAAGGAAGATGCACTCGATGAATAAACAGTACTAGTTTTTGATTTTGAACTTTCTGATGACTCCTGAGATGAGCTTGAAGAAGAAGAACTTGATGAAGAAGATTCTGAAGATGATGAAGATAAAGATGAAGATGAAGATGACGATGACGATGATTTTTTAGTTGTTGAAGAAGCTCCTAATTGACCACCAGCTGCTAAAGTTTCAAAATCTTTTTCAGCTTGAGATTCTCTACCATTAACTTCACCATCAACGGCTTCAATTGAACTCCATTTACCAGTTTGGTCAGTATATCTATATTCGGAACCAGTAGAATAATCACTAACAACAACTTTCTTAATATACATGGAAAATGGTCCTTGAGAATAATCGGTTGGACCACCAGCCCATTCAATTGTACCTGGAGCATTAGAAGCATCACCACCAGCCCAAATACCAGTTGCAATGTACATTGGAGATTGAGGGTAACCAGAAGGATTATCTGAACTGATTGTTCTAACTAAATCACCATCGACATAGATAGTGATCTCGTCTTTGGTCCAATCAATTGTATAAGTATGGAATTCAGTTTGTGGAGTTGAAACTTGATGATAAGCACCTCTATCATAAGTTGCAGTATTACCCTTTGAGAAAAAATTAGTTTGAACTTCAGTTGTATCACCACCTATCCATTCTAAATCAATTTCATCTAAATCGTCACTTTGTAAGTAAAATGAAGAAACGATACCAGTACCTGGAGCAGCTTTAAAACTAACTTCAACTTTACCAAACATGATATAAAATTTTGATTTTAAAGCAGGATTATCAAATCTTTTAGATAATTTCATTTCAACACCTTCATCACTATAAGAGATTTGTTTAGGATAAGTAACAGCTTCAAACCATTGAGATTCTTCTGAAAAATCTTCTGCAAAAGAAGTAGCCAATGCCGGATCTGGAGCACAACCAGTTGTAGACAGAGGGTTACAAGAAGCTGTGATGGAAGCTGAGGCTAATAGAGGCAATGCCAGCGTTTGAAGAGCGCGTATATATGAGACCATTGTGCTGAATCTGTGTGGATGGATAAAGAGATAAATGTGTGTGTGATAAAAATGTGTTATCTTTTCTTTCACTTTTGTGGGAACTTTGAATCAACGACAAATGAAGCGTATTATATGTTTATTTATATGAAAACACGATCGCATTGGCAACAAAACAGGGCTGGGAGACCTGAATTTAAACGATCTCTTCACGGTTTATTTTTAAACGCGTTTCAAGTAAAGATTTATTTATAGAAATCTGTTCTTTTAGCCGGATTTTACGAGATTTGAAGAGGGAAAAGTGGACTCAAGTGGATTTGTAGTGGAGATGGTAGTCGTGTAGAGAGTGGTGGTGGTGGTGATGGTCGTGTTGTGTGGTATTGGGTGTGCAATTCCTCTTTTTCAGTGGTTTCATCAAGTTATCATGAGTAACCAGCCATCAGCATCGAGAGTCCACTTGCATAACTGTTTTTATGAGGCTCAAATAGGAAATAAATTCATTCATTTATACCGTGTTTAAACATCTTTTCTTCATCTTTTCATTTGTCAAGACATTACTGTTGCAACTTATAGTTACAACGTTTACACTCGATATTTCCCTTAAAAGTAATATAAATACATGAAAGGGTCCCTTATTTATCACGATTATGTAGTTATGTGGTATAATGTCAATCTTCATATATCTTGTTCTAGATCATAACATGTTATGATTTTAATACTAATCAACTCTTGGATTTGAATAATGACCTTGATCATATCACATTGGCCCAAGCTCCAAAAAGTGTTTCAATTCACTGTTTTCCTATTTCAATGTTCAGTTATATAGTGGTTAGTCAACACATTAATCTCCTTGACACAAACTCAACTCAATTGAACCACAATTCTCAGATTTTCCAATTGACAATATTGTCATACAATTAGATGCTCTAAAGCAACATCCTGAAGGGATAAGTTTGCTAAATGTCTTCGCTGAATGATACACAGTCTGCTCATTTCTTAAACCTCATAGACTTTATAAACTCATCAAGAGCAGGTTTGGCACAAAAGGAATATGGAATATCTTTTCAAACATTTATAACTTCCTTGACATTGACTGTAATCTATGGAATCTGTCAAGTTTCTGTATTCAGTTTGATTAGGAACCATTTCAAAAACATATATCAACCTAATTGTTACTACCTCCCTGATGATGAAAAAGTTCCACCTTTGAAAGATAGTTTATTGTCATGGTTCACTCATGTTTTATTTTTACCAATCAATGAGTATCAAAAACATGGATTAGATTCCTATTTATTTTTAAGATTTATCTCATTTATATTGACTTTATTTACTGGTTTAGCTGTTTTCAACATCTCTGTATTAATTCCTGTTAATTATTTAAGTGGTTATGATAAATATAGAAATTGATAGAATAGATCTCATAAATGGAACAATTCCAATAGTTGAAGGTTTAGATAAAATTTCAATCACAAATGTTTCACCAAAATTTTCTGAAAGATTAAGCATACATTTGACAATGGCTGTTATTTCAATTCTTTGGTTTAATTGTTTAATCGTTTATGAATTATTGAATTTTATTAAGATTAAAAATAATTGGCTTATCGAACATGAGGATTATTTAAAGTCCAAAATTCAAGAAAGAGATCATTCAAATACCATTTTGATTGAGAACGTTCCTATCAAGTTATTAGATAAAAGAGAATTAACAAAATTGTTTGGTGGTTTATCTGACGTTAAAATTAAAAATATCTGGTTCGTTTACAATTATAAAGATTTGAAACAGATTTATCTGAGTCATTTGAAATTAAGAGATCAGATTGAATATTTAGAAACTGAGTTAATATTAAACAAATATTTCAAACATAAATCAAATGAATTAATAACGACTAAATTGAAACAAAATCAGTTTAAAAGTTGGTTTAGAGATTTGATGAATTATAGCATTCAATTTAAATTTAAAATCATTCCAATAATTGCGTATAATTCAATCCCACAACAACTATCAATTAAAGCAAATCAATACATCCAGAACTATCATTTATTGCAAAATAAAAGAAATAGATTAGTCTTGAGAGAATCAGGTCCTATGAATGATCATAAATATAATAAGATATTCATCCAATTTGAAGATTCGTTAAATCCTGATATTTTAAATCAAATCCAAATTTCTAATAAATTAAACCATCTAAATAGAACGTTAATAAGAACTAATCCAAGAGACATTATTTGGGAAAATTTATCAATTGAAAGTAATATGTTTGTTTTCGTAAGAGTTTTAATTGGGAATTTATTAGGTTGTTTATTGATATTACTATGGGTCATACCTGTATCATTTGTTACCATGTTTTCTCAAGTTGCATATTTCAGCAGATTAATTCCATTATTAGGTTGGTTAAGATTATTTCCAGATTATATTACTGATGTTATCTCAAATTTATTATCAATCATTTTTTTACTATGTTTAATGGAATTAGCTTCAACGTTATTAAGATTTATTAGTTTCATTAAATGTAAAAGAACTGGTGCAGAAATTGAAATTGATGTACAAAAGTGGATGTTTATATTCTTATTCATTCATTTATTCCTAGTCGTTACTATAAGTTCAGGTTTTACCATAATCATTGAAGGTTTATTACACAATCCAATTTCAATTCCTGATATTTTAGCAAATAACTTACCAAAATGTTCAAATTTTTTCTTTTCATATCTTCTTATTAGAGGAATTTCATATTTTGGGAATAACTTATTACAAAATTACTCATTATTTATGAATTTATTTGTATATAAATTTATTGATATAACTTCAAGATCAAAATTTGAAAGATTATCAAACATACCATCTTATAAGTTTGGTTCCTTATATTCAAGTTTTGCATTTTTAGCCACAATTGGACTAATTTATAGTGTTTTATCTCCATTGATTTTAATATTCATAATCATTTCATTTTCATTGATATTAATTTCATTTAAATATTCAATTAAATTCCAATTTAGTCACAAAAATTATTCAGAAACTTATGGTGAATTTTATTCAACAGCATTATTTCATTTATTTACCGGGATTTATTTTTTGGAGATTTGTTTAATTGGAATATTTGCTTCAAGTAAAAATGAAAATGGTGAATCAAATTCTTTATATCATGCTTTATTAACTTTTTTCTTATTAATTTTAACAATTACTTCACAGATTCAAATTAAAAGAATGTTTGGAAATTTATTAAATAAAAATTTACCAATGACTTTACATTCCAAACCAATCAAAGAAAGAAATGAAATCAGTCAAGTTCAAAGAAATGAATTGGTTTCTGCTCCATTGAAAGAAAATACATTGTTTAACGATACTTTCTATGAAGATTGTTTCAGACATAATCATTCCATTATTTGGTTACCAAATGATAAATTAAACATATCAATTCAAGAAATTGAATATTTGAAAAATTTGGGAATTGATTGTTCCACTGAATTTAGTAATTTAAATGATGATGGTGATATTGAATTGAAAAATGGACCTCCAGATTTTGTTAGTTGGTGAAATCTAAGATACGTTTATCAGAACCTTTGTTTCATTATTTTTGTACATTTTTTAAATCTTTTATAGTCTGATGATTGTAATTCTCCTATATCATTCACTTGGAATCTTTGTCATTATTCTCTTCAGAAACGTTATTCTCTCTAACATTTTTTCTTCTAGGCCACATACTTGGTAATCTAATAACTTGAGATCTTGGTTCAACACATCTTTCAATAAACCAATTCTTTAATTGATTTTCAATTAAATTGCCAATCTTTGGAACGTTTTCTAATTTAGACCTTGAGCCAATTAAAGATTTGATACTGAACTCTAATCTAAAGTCAGGTGAAAATGCAAACATTAATGCAGTACCTTTACCTTTATCCTCATTACCTTCATCAGAAATCAGTGACACTGTTAAACAACCTGAAAATCTAACGATTGAAACACTGAGTTGAACAGGCAATATTGCGGTTAATGGTTTAGGGGAATTCAATAGTAGATTCGTTTCAATACCCAAGGTTAAAGTATCTGATAAATCAACATCAATTTTAGCTTGAAGATTATTTAAATCAATTGGATTTTTTTTCAATCTACAATTGGAAAAAATTGGATAATCATCACCAATGTCCAGTTCTAGAATGTTTATCTTGTCTAGATAATCTGGTAATTCTGCATTTTCTAAGAAATCATTCAATGAATTGATTATATTATCTGATGTCAGTGCTTCTCTTCTGAATTGATTTATAGTTTGTGCAATTAAAACGTTAAACCAGTCTAAAGACTCTGGGGAGTGTGTCTCAACGTTATAGTAAGTTTTCTCTAAGATTGAATTGATGGTTTTATCTTCTTCGTTTACTTTCTCAAGAGTTTCTTTATGTTTAACAATGGGTATTTTCTTCAACTCTTTCAGTTTGTCATTAGTCGTTTTGGCTTCACTGAAAACAAAGAACTTGATGAAGAATATCAACACCACAATGACACTTAGTTGACCGATTAATAACCCTTGAGTGAAAGACCAACCTGAATTTGAGTTCGATGATTGTAAATTCAATTGTTTTTGTAAATGGAACGGTAATGCTTTGTTGATGTAATCGTCTAGAGTTATTAGAGTTGACTGTGAGTCCTGCTGGATGACTACTGTTGCTGGTGGCACGTCGTGCTCTTCGTTACTGTTCAGACTCATTGGGTTCTATTCCATTGAAGATTATTGGTATTTATGTCCCGTTCAAAGAAATATCCGAACAAATCTCATAACACTGAATATTGAAACTAGAATATTCTACACTTGTTGATTTATTCACACGCTCAATGTTCAAAAGAAAGCTGAAGAGCGTCTCAAATGCTGTCAAGACGGTCGGAGTGGCTGATCTGTCTAATGGTGTGAACTCAAAAATGTTTGGGATTGATGAAGTGAGTCCCTCGTGTCTAATAATAGTGTATCAATGTTGACTAACAATATATCCAGTTGAGTAGATACGGTATCGCAGGTAAACCAATGGCAGTGGCATATGATCCTGTTCAAAGTCTCATGGCGATGTCCACTAGCTCAAATGAGATTCACGTCTACGGTCAGCAACAAGTGGAAGTTGTCTTCACATTATCCAATGGAGCAATTGTTGAATATCTAAAGTTCATTAAAGGTGTGTACCTAGTTGCCGTTGATCATAAAGGAAATATCATGGTGTTTTCATTAATGAAGAAACAAATGTTGTATTCAGTTTTGGCTCCTGGTAAGCCAACATCAATAGCATCTGATCCATCTTTAGATTGGTTACTACTAGGTATGCCAAATGGTACCATACTATGCTTTGATATTGATAGAGGTACTATGACTTCATTTGGTATCGAGAGTTTACAAAGAGAAATTTTTCCTAAGGATAGATTATCACCAGTGTTATCAATTCAATATAATCCAAGAGATATAGGTACAATACTAATTTCATATTCTCAATGTGCAATTATTTATTCCTTATCAACAGCTGAAGTTAAGAGAAGCTTTCGTTATGAAATTCCACCAAACGCACCAGGTGGTGATGGTATAATCACTTCCTCTCCAAGATATCCTAAAATCCAAGAATCATTATATCATCCAAATTCTTTAAACATAATAACTGTTCATGAAGATGGTTCAATTGTATTTTGGGACGCATTAACAGGAAAACTAATCACGGCTAGAAATTTATATGATACTAATGTTAACTTGCCATCAAGTGATAATATAGTTTCAGAAGGTTTAAATACAAAGATTAATAAAATTAAATGGTTAACTGGTAATAATCATGATGATACAACTTTGCTGATTTTGAATGGGGACAATAAACTATTTTATATGAATTTGGGCGTTGCACCAACTTATTCAATCACATCATATGAAAAAATGAATAAATACTATTCGAATCCAAAAAAACAGTTTATAATACCAACATCAAATCAAATTAATAACTCCAAAATCTATAATTTTTTTGCAATTGATACAAAATCACCATTTTTTAATGATAATGATAATCCAAATTATTTATTATTGATACTTACTTCTGGAGAAATTGAAATACTGAAATTTCCTGAAATTTCAAACGTTTATAAATCTTCTTTATTCCCACAAAGTTTGGCTTGGATTAACCCTAAAACAACAGTTACTAGATGTGTTTCAGTTCCAAAGACTCAATGGTTAGGTATGATTTCTAAATCTACTAAAAAGGAAAATGTTTTGAAAGGTGGATTCCCAGTAAAGAAACAATTAAGAACAAATGAAATTCGGTCTGCTTTAATTACGGGACATTCAAATGGATTTGTTAGATTATGGGATGCCTCTCATGGTGAATTGGATGATTCTTCAGTTATTGATATCAATGTGGTTGATGCATTGGGGTTAGATACAGATATCCCGATAAATGATGTTTCGTTTGCTGGAGAAAATGCAGAATTAACAATAAGTTTAATCAATGGAGATGTTGTTTTATTCAAATTTGATGTCAATAAAAGGTTTGATGTTAATAAAAAAGAAAGTTTAGAATCGATGATGGGTCAGTTAAATTTGCAATCTGGTAAATTAGTCAATTTAGCTCAAAGAGCTCCAAATATTAAAGAAGGATTCATGCCAATTTGTGGTTTAATTAGTGGGAATAGAGGCAAAGTAACAAGTATTAATAATAGTAATATTGGATTTGTTGCAATTGGATATCAGAATGGTGACTTAATCGTAATTGATAGAAGAGGCCCAGCAATAATTTTTAATGATAATATAATAAAATCTTCTACAATTGGATCATCTAGAAGATTAACAAGTTTAGAATTTTCAATAATGAGTTATGGTGATGATTCATATTCAAGTATCTTATTATTTGGTGGTTCTGATAAAGGTGAATTATACATATTTAAAATATTACCAGAATCAAGTGGTAGATTTAATGCTAAATTAATCGAAGTGTTACAAACTAATGAATCAGGGATTAATGAAATATTGCCACATAAATCAGATAATGGGATTCCATCAGTTGCAACTTTAGAAAATTTCAATAAACTAGCAGATGGTATTATGATTCAAGGTTCATTATTATTAGCTTCAGAAAAAGATATTAGAGTAATAAATCCTGGTAAAAACAAATTAAGTCAAAAGTTATTAAATAACGAAATTTTATCACTTGGTATTTCCATAATTCCTACAAATAATAACAGTGTTAATCCTTATTGTTCAATAATTCCAATTTTACTATCAAATAATACAATCAAAATTTTATCAAATCCAGAGTTAAAAGAAATAACAACATTACCATTACCATTTCAAATCAATCCTTATTATGCCAAATTTAGCTCTATTTTATCAACAGGTGATATTTTAATAAGAATCAGTGAAACTGAGGCTGAATTGATTTCAATTTTAGGATCAGGAAAACAATTAAATCATCTGGAAACAGATACCATATTCAATGAAAGATTGAAAATTCCATATAGACCAACGATTGGAACAGCACAATGGATCAAAGGTACCACACTAATATCACATCATGATTTAGATTTATTAATTGGTGGTGAGAAAAGACCAGTTTCTAAAAACAGTAAAGAAAGTGAATTTGCTAAGGGGAATATCACGATAATGAAACCAAACAGTTCAGGGAGTGATGAATTTTCATATAATAAACCTGTTAGAGGTAGACATAATGGTGGATATGATCCAAGTAGATCAATTTTACATTCTTTCCAAAATGGTGTAAATTCAATGGAGGAATCGTTTAATGATTATGCTAATGCTGCAAGTCAGTCAATGAATGAAACTATAGGGAATGCTAAAAAGGATTTAGTTACATCTATCGTTAAATCGAAGTTTGGATTATAATGAATTATTAATGATGATAAATGTCATGTATTGATTAATATTATCATGAAAGCTTTAATTCGTGTCAAGGAGTAAGACCAAATCACACCACTTTGGAAGCTCAATTCATGAATATGAAAAGACTTCATTATGATTAAGAATATTGATCTGTATTTTATTCGTACCTAATTAGACCTTAACATCCCATATGGACACATTTTAAATCGTATTTTTTAAGTACAAGTTATAATAACTGTATGTATATCATGTATCATCAGCATTGATTCATGACAAACTCTAGTGAAGTAATTAGTGACATATATCGTTATACTGTAGCTGAATATTCCGAATGGTTAGGAGTCTGTTTAATAGTTCTTTAAGTTCCGCAATATTTCCATTTAGTGCCACCAAAAAATTATCAAACAAAGTCATAAATAATGTCACTTTGGAACGAATTGAAAGACTTCACAGATTATCCAGAAGCCCCACAACTTCCAAGCACGTCAGCATCGCCTGATTTCTGCGAATCCAGCAGGGGATTGCGTCAATTCCTTTCACATTCAAGAACATTAAGTGATGATGTATTAAAACAAAGACTTAATTCCATTTTAGTACATAACGAAAAATCAAAAGTTGATAAAGTTTTCGATAAGAATGTTGTTTGTAAAGAATTTGTGGAGAAGGTTTTGGTTAAATCATGGATAGAAAGATTGAAAGGTTTAGAAATTTGTCAGTTGAAACTAAATGAGTTGGATCACAATGAAGATGTTATTATTAAAGATGGTGTTGATCTTAGATTCGATCCATATGCTGTGAGAGATCTAGAAAATGCAAAAGAAGAGAAACTGTTGAAGTATAATACGTTAAAGAATTTCATCAATAATGAAAAATCAATTGAATTGATCATTCAAGGTCGATCAAGAGAATTAATTAATGATTATTGTGGAGTTTCTGAACTAATTAATGAGTTTATGGCAAAGAAGGAATAAACTACTCAATTGAAATTTCTGTCTGTATATATGTACGTTTTAATACAATGTAAATAAATGATTTATTTAAGGTCTCTTAATCTAAAATTCTTTTTTAAACAACGCATCTCTTCCATTATAACAATTGTGTATATTATCTACCCAACAAAACTATATTGTATTGCAGTCTCTTAAGGAGGAAAAGGACGAGTGAGTTTTAATTAAAACGATTTATCGATTTTAAATTAATTTCTACAAGTTTTCAGAACTTGAAAGCTAGTCTTTATTGTATCCTCTAATTTTAACGAATCCGCGTGTAACACGTTATTGCTAAAAAGCTGGATCATAGAGTTAAAACTAACGCAAGTGATAGAAATCAACGACTGAATAAAATTATTCATTTGTGACATAAAATCATGTTTAAACATTTCACAATTTACTAAAAAAAAAATCATACAAAGTTTTCTGAAACCACCAAAAACAAAGTTACTGTAATCATTATAAATTGTACATCTGTGTAGTTTAGTAAGTACTAATAAAAAAAAAACTATTCAACATCACTTAATTCTTCCTCAAATAATAAATCCCTTCCACTATATCCATTACGTATATCTAAGCCATGAACATTAAAATGATGGTTTAATTTTGTATCAATGAATTGATTCCAATTTTTAAAAGATTTCAAATCATTTGAAACTTCTCTAATTATTCTATTTTTCGATTTTATTTCTAAATTATCATTTCTATGTTCAATTTCATTGAAAAAATTGGATAAATCAATAATCATCTCATCAACTGATTCATAATTCAAAATATTTGAGTTAATATAATCTAAATTTTTAGAAATTGGTAAATTTAATAAAAATCTTGCTGAATCAATTTTGAAAATTTTTGTTAATATTTTTTTTATAATATTGAAATGATTAACAAATCTTAAATCAATTTCTTCTTTAATAACTTCTAATTTATTTAGTTTCAATTCTTCTCTTTTAATGATCAAATCGTTAATTTCATCTAGTTTTGTTAAATCATTCAATAAAATTTTAGAAAATTGTAATTTTGATGGAATTTCATTAGGATCACCTCCTGTGATTGTATCATTAACTCTTCTTATCAATGGAGCACCTCTTTTGATCTCTCTTTTCATTGACCAATATTTCGTTAAGATTTGAGCTAATTCTAAAGATTTTGTTATTTTAAATTTTACTAGAAATGAGTTTAATATAGATATGAAATAATTTGGACCAATTGGTGTACCTTTTGAAGTTTTCCATTTATTTTTAGTGTTTGATGATGATTCTGATTTGAATGTATTTGTATGATGTAATTGTGAGTTATTTAAGTAATCAAAGTATAATTTAGTTTTCAAGAGTCCCTTTTTAATTTCAATTATATTATCTTGTGGACCATGTTTATCACAATAACAGAACATTGAACTTTTATCTAAAATTGCACCTTGTATTTTTTTAGTTAAATCCATTTTAAGACCACTTCTCTTAGCACAAGTTACATGGAATGCAGTAAAACAGTTTTTATTTGCACATTGAATGCAAGCACCCATCTTTTGTTTACAAATATAACAATTTAATTTCCAACGACCTTTTGGAATTAATTCAATTCCTTCAATTGGTTCCATGTGGTTGATACTTGCAAAATATAATTCAGGGATCCATAACCCACATAAGACATGAGACCAAAGTCCATTTGGAGTTTGTTTGAAAGCACCTGTTAAACTTGGACAAAATTGACATTTGATTTTTTTATTCTTATTGATTAAACATTTTCTACAAAGCCATTGTCCTTCAGGGATGAATAAAACTCCATAACAATCTTGATGAACTGCAATGTCACAACCATCACAAAATATTATTGCATTTGAATTATCACATTCACTTTCATTACAAATTGAGCAAGTTTGATCATCAATTGAATCTTTTAAACCAATACCATCATCAGAACCGTATAAATTAACGAAATTCTTTAAATTAATTGAATTGTTATTGTTTGACTGTGGGTCATTTCTTAACTTTGGTGGGATTTTCAATTCTAGTTGAAACCATTCATTTTCCAATATAGTTAAACAACATTCAAATATTTCACTTGTCAAGTTATCAAATTCTAAATCTTTTAGATATTTCAACATATAATTATCTTGTTCATCCATATCATATAAAGATTTAAACATAATCTGATTCTGTGAAATATCACTTAATATATTAATATCTTTATTCAACAAATTATCTAATTCTCTGATGTAAGTGTCATTTGATGGGTTAAGCTCTGTGATAGATGAAGATTTATAACCTAACTTCATAATCTTGTTAGGGATCTTAATGTTTTGAATCGGCAGTATCTCTTTGGGGATTTGTTTGAAGTTTGGTTTATTTAGATTCAATGGTTTATATGGCTTATTGTTACAATGAGAATGGGATTTGATGTCTGCGGGAGTTTGTGGGATAAAGATGGGTAGTGGGTCCTCATAATGTAAGTCTGGGTAGAACTCATGCGAATCGTGCTCTTCACGAGGCTTGAAAGGGTCGTTCATAGGCCGTTTTTATAGATGAACTTGTCCACCTAATGGGTATTAATTAAAACTAAACGAAATCAAAACAAAAAAAAAATTACCGGAGAAAGAATGGAAAATTTATATTTATTAAACAAAAAATTTATAGAGAATTGAAGGAAAAAAATGGAAAGAACGTGAGAGTTTGGGAGTGGTTATATGTTCGAGTGGTCCCATGTCTCGTTGTGCTCTTTCAAGAATTCATTGACGTCGAATTCCAGATGTTGATCATCAACAACTGGTAAAGAAGAAAGTGTTAAGTCATCATTATCATTAAGGTGATTGTGATCAAACGCAGGAGACTCCCATTGATGAGGAGTTGGTTGTTGTGATGAGTGATCTGAGGTTGGAATCTGTGATATTGGATGGTGCAGCTCTTGTTTAAGTTGCGGACTGTTTGAATGGGAGTTATTAAAAGATGTTGTTGGGTTATTATGAATAGAATTATTATGGTTCTTTGATAATGTTTCCAATTCTTTTATCTTAGCAACAAGTTTCTCCTTTCTTGAATCTTGTTCCTTCATCACTTTATGTAAATGAACCACATAATCTACTGTTTTATTAATAATGACGTTTTTACTTGCTTTAACTTCTTTACCATCATCATCGATATATAATAAAGATGGAGGAACAATTGAACCCAATTCTTTTATCTTCTCTTTGATTAAATCACGTCTTCTTCTTTCAACTTGGTTATGGAATTCTCTTCTTCTTTTCAATTTATCCTCTTTTGTTAATTGTTGTTTTGGTAAACTTGAAGACCCATTAAATGAACCACTTGGTATTGGAGAAGCAGCCACACTTCTTGGGGACTTGAGCGATGATGGGTCGAGGGAAGAATATGGGCTCAAGGCGTCATTGAAAGAACCTGGGCTTGTTATCGAGTTGTTAACCTGTAAAGAGTTTGATTTTGTTCTAATTAAAGGATTAATAGGAGACGGTTTGTTTGAAGGACTGAAATAAGCAGATGAGGGGATATTTTTCGAGCTATTGTTTATAGGAGAGTTGACTGATGATTCTAAATCGTCATAAACTGAACCATGCCTTGAACGGGATAGTGAATTACTTATTGAAGATTGACGACCACTGTTGAAAGATTGAGGTAAGTGGATAGAGTGTGGCTGTAGTGAGGATGAGATATGGATCGGGTTGGTGTATGGAGAGTTGACAGGTGAGAAGTAAGTAGAGTCATAGGACTGATGTAATTGGGAAGGGTCTAAATGGGTTTGATTGTTATTTGTGAAAGTGTTGTTGTGGATATTACTCTGTTGTGTGTCATTGTTGTTGTTTTCGTAGTTGAAATCCAACAGCTCGTTCTCCGGGATGGCAGAGGAGATGTTGAAGTTGAAGTCGTCAATGTTTAGTTTATCATCTTCGAATTTAAGGAAGTCCTCAGTACTCATGACGGGTATAAATAAGGACTAGTGGTGGGAGGAAAAAAACGGCTAAATGTTTGTGGCAGGACAATAAAGGGAGTGTGTGGGAAAGAATGCGTGCTTTCAGTGGTGAATAAGTGAGTTGGAAGAGCTGAAATGTGAGCGGAATGACGCTTTTAAAACGAGTTTCTGAGAGTAAAAATCTGATTCTTTTTTTTTTTCTCCATGAATTATATGGAGTGTCTGGATGTGTTTGGAGCGATGGGACGAGATTTTACCACTAAATTTCAGAGGACGAGACAGAACTAAACAGAGAAATTACGAGTTCAGCACCAGATTATGTCTGATTTGAGAGCTCAGTGGGACGAGTGGAGTGGCAGAACGAACGCAGAATCAGTTTCTGATAGTGCCAGAACTTTTTTCGGGAACTGGGCCCAAAATGTCAACTCTGCAGCAAATGATGTTTACAACAGACTGCCTTTAACTAATCAAGACACTGAAGCTGTCGAGCCCTCATGGTTCCAGTTATCGAGACTCGAGAGACTCATTGGGTTTGGTGCGTGCTTGCTGGGGTCCATTGCTTGCTTTACCATATCGTTCGTCTTGTTCCCTGTGCTGGCATTAAATCCTAGAAAGTTTGGTCTTCTATGGTCGTTAGGATCACTGTTATTCGTTATTTCATTCGGGATCTATCAGGGACCAATGGCCTATTTCAAGCATTTAACAAGTAAGGAAAGACTACCATTCACTGTCTTCTTCTTCGCAACTGTGATCTCCACCATTTATTTCAGTGCTTTCATGAAATCTACGATTTTGACTCTGATCTCCAGTGTGTTAGAATTGATTGCCGTGATATATTACACCGTCAGTTACTTTCCCTTCGGTGCTCAAAGTTTGCGAATGGCTACGTCTTTTGGAATGAGTCAAGTTGGGATAACTATATGATTATTGCATTATTATTGAATCTATTATGTGTTGAAAGTTTATATACCGGGGAACTGATCGTCTTCAAAATGGATTTATTAGATCTTGTGGTTATATTTTCAATTAGTGACGTCTTTCTTCTTTTTTTCCAGTAAAAATTTCACAACATCATCTACATTTTCCATAATTTGGTCAACTTTTAATCTCTGTGATGCTCCATAGTTAATTTGATGTTTTCATTCAAAGAACACCCTCATTATGGTTTACTTGTATAATTAATCGACATTTTATGATAGAAGCATAGTATTGCTATAGTCATAGTATGTAACATCTGTCTTCCAAGTCAAAGAATCCTACAGGTAGTTTCTTATTCTATTAGATATATAGATGATACAAAAACTAGATATTTAATTAGCATTAGAACAACAAAATCTTACTCAATTACTTCCATATGGTTTTTTCTCTAACAATTCTCTCAATCTTCTTGAATCTCTTCTGACACAATCTTCAATATCATCATCACGTAAGTAGAAACTTTGATTAAAATCCAAGAAAGTGATTTTAGAATCACAGTAGCGTAAATTTCCATAATGGAGATCATTATGACAAATTCTAAGCTTTCTAATAAGGAAAGTTATTTGACGAACTGCATCTTCGATCACATTTTCTGGTAAGGGAAGTAGATCTTCCCATTCTTCACTTTGATCAACTTTGCTGGTAATCATATAAAACCCTAATGGCCCATTAAATAATTCTTTTGTATAATATAAACTAAGTCTTTCACCAGCCATGATTACTTGTGGTACATTTATTGTAACTAGGGTACTTGGATCTTTTGTTTCTTCTAACGACATGTAATTATATCTGTTGATATTAAGTAACATTTCAATTTCTTGAATAAACTTTCTTTCTGCTTCTTTCAGATAATCATTGAAAGAAATAAAGTTAGCCCCAACACGTTCTTCATTGAATAATCTTAAATGTAGACCGATATTAAACACTTTGATAACGATATTCTCATGACTTTGAAACTTTTTTTCAACAATCTCATCATCGATATGATTTGAAAAATTATTGAAAAATTCACTATGGAACAATAAATTGTGACTTGAAGTTATTAAAATGGAACTTTTGAAATCATTGAATATATAATTATCTGGATATTTACTAAATGGACTCTCAAAACCTAGTTCTTTCAAAGTTTTTGCTAATTTGCTCTTAAAAAATATGAAAATGTCGAAATCTGAACCATCTTCAGTTTCTCCTGGGACAGTCAATTTGATATCAATATTTGCATAAATTATATGTGGAAATTCATTCTTCAAGTTCATATTATCTAGATGTTCATCATAATTTTGTTCTTCCAAAATTGGACTTAATGGACTAGAGAACGAAGTTGAAGCAGACCAAAAAGAATGACTTGATGAGGCTGATGTTGATGTTGGTGCTGTTGATGCTAATGTTGATGCTGATGATGTAGAGCTACTTGTAGAGCCACTTGTAGAAGAGCGAATGTTTTGGGGAATATTGTGTTTTCTTAATTTTCTAATAATGCAAAAAATCTTTTGTTTAATCATATTGCGATCCTCTGAAGCTGAATGTTTCAATAAATCAATTTGTTTTTTTAATGTGACACAGAGAGTGATCCAGCCATTTGTGTAGCTGCTTAATAGATCATCATTTGATCTTGACAAATTATATCTCAAGAGTTTGACTGGTACTAACTTTTTCTCTGAACCAATTGACTCTAATTCAATATTCTCATCTATTTTGGAAAACTTCAATTCAAGAAAGTCCATTCTAATTTGACCAGTTTCAACAAGGTTAAAATAAACAAAACCAGATCTTCCTGATCCTTTGAATATCAGATATTTTAGCGGCTGTATTAGCATTTCCTTGAATTTATCTTCTAAATCATCACCAAAAAATTTATCCTTACTGATCAAACCTTTGAACTCGATTGGTAGTATGTTAAGTGTTGGTGATTTTATTGAGTATGATTTATCTGGTTTGTTAATATTTTCTCGTTTTAAATAATTATTGAATGAATCATCATTGACATAAAGTTCTGATCTTAAAGCTAATGATATAGCTGATACTGTGGATGTTTCATAATAAATTTGATGATTCTCTAATAACAAGTTATCAAAATTGAGCAACTCAATGGAATCTTCTAGTAATATGTGGGAATATAGATCACCAAGAGCTAAAAATATGTGATAAGAGCCATTTTCTATTGCTGATTCTCCTAGTGTTTCAAACTGTTTACTTGAGAAAATGTTAAATCCATCAATCACATTTTTAATCAAACCTCCTAAACTTACCAAATTACTACTCCATTCTATGTTTGACATTATCTTACCATCAATCCAGTTATTAAAGTTTTGATAAATCTCTGAAAATTGATTCAAAATTTCATCAACGTTTTCATTCTGTTGTTCAATTGAGGGATATGGTAAATGAAAATGCTCTTTGAAGTTGATAGCAGTAGTTAGAGTTGAAGTCTTTAGTTTATCGACTGGGATTGATAGAGGAACTTCAGGTAATGAACTTATGTGAATAACTATTAACGAACTTTTGAATATAACATTAAAATGATTTAGGAGTGTTGAAACCTCTTCTTCATCTGTTATGCAGCTCTTTACATAATCCTTGATCGAGGTGAATGAGACCAGCTCTAAATCTTTGCTCCATTGGTAGTAAAATGAACTCATCTCGCCCATAATCTCTCGATGATTATCTAACACATGAGTTAATGAATCATCAATTACTTCAAAATTGTTACTTGTGTAACATTCAACAACATTTCGTAGATAAGGAATATGATGGGACAAGAGTGATTTGGCAACTTCAATGGGTGACATTTGTTTTTGTTCGTTTGTGATTTTATACAAGTTGAAGTCCTTTTTTTAGACACAAAAAAATGACACAAAAAACTTCTCAAGGACACAAAAACAAAATAGAAAAAAAGAGATAAAAAAATAGAAAAAAAGAGATATTTAATGATTGTGACAGTAAACTTTCGAGTTGAAACTGTTGAAGGTTTTATTTAATAATTCACGGATCGAATATTCTAGAAGAAACAGTTATGTGTATAAAAGGAAAATTATTTCCTTATGGAAATATACTTGTATGATCAATCGACATGTTTATGATAGAAGCATAGTAGATACTATCGTCATGGTCTCTACCTTCTGTCTTCCAGGTCAAACAATGATACTAGTTATTTATGTTATTAGGTAAATGATGCTACATATTTGATTAGGATTACAACAAAAAGTTGAGACCTAGTTGGTTGATGAAATTTATTCAACCGAGGTAGTGATAACACTTACATATTATTAAGATACATGCTGTTTCTCGGGCCTGAAGGTCTTCTTTCAAGAATTGTAAAAAAAATTTAAAAAGTTATATATGTGTTCTGTTTTCTGTTTTCTGTGTTCTGTGTTATGTGTTATGTGTTATCTGTTATCTGTTATCTGTTATCTGTTATCTGTTTAGTTTATTAGTCTACTTAATAGGTTCAGTAATAAAAATCCGTTCATTATAGAATAAACTATACAATTTGTAGACGACAAGAGGTCCTTATATAGGCGTCTAGTCGAAGCCTGGTTATCTTAATATATTGTTCTGGAAAGTAGTTGATTCAGTTGCTATTATAGTTACGCTATATAAATGATGTCTATTGGAAAATCTTTAAAAATCTATCATGATGTGAAAAGTAATCTCTTGATAAGTCTGGAGCTTAAATTTGATTTTTGTATCCTTTGTTTGTCACCATCGATTTAAGGTAGTAAAATAAGCATCTTGCCTGTATCCAATTTTGAGTTCTTCTTCGAATTAGTTTGAAGAATTGATCGTGGATTTATTTTGGAGGTTTGAATGAATCTATTTGTTTTTTTGACTCAATAAGATCTGTTGGTTCAAATGTTGCTGATCGAGAAGTCCATGAGGATCCGATTATGTGACAAAGCCTAACCATCTTTCATTCTTGTCAGTGGGGTTGAATTGATAAGATCAATAGCTTATTTCAAGTACTTAACAAGTAAAGAAAGACTACCATTAACTGTCCTCTTGATTTCCACCATTTATCTCAGTGCTTTCATGAAATCTACAGTCTTGAATCTGATCTCCATTGTGTTGGAATTGATTGCTGTTATATAATTCACTGTCAGTTTTGATTCCCAAAGTTTGCGAATGGCTACATCTTTTGGAATGAGTATATGATTATTGCATTATTACTATTTCTTTTACACTGTGTCTAAGGTTTATATATTGGGAAACTGATCGACTCATCTGTCTTCAAATGGATTGATTTGATCTTGTGGTTATATTTCCAATTAGTGACATCTTTGTTCTTTTTGTCCAGTAAGAATTTCACAACATCATCTATATTTTCCATAATTTGGTCAACTTTCAGCTTCTTTGATGCTCCGTAGTTATACAATTTGATGTTCAAATTGTTGTCTGTTGGTAATATGAATGAAACATTGCTCACTATGGACTTGATCTGAGCTTTGATGAACTTGATATCCACCTCATCTTGTGTTTTATCATCATCAATTTTATCAATGTTACTGAGTTTTATAATATA
Organism: Phaffomyces orbus; assembly: GCA_003708145.3. Classification (NCBI taxonomy): domain Eukaryota; kingdom Fungi; phylum Ascomycota; class Saccharomycetes; order Phaffomycetales; family Phaffomycetaceae; genus Phaffomyces; species Phaffomyces orbus. Next base: position 249,850 of record PPNK03000011.1, read on the forward strand.
AGGGATCTTTTTATTCATTATTAAAGACTTTTTGCTCATAAACTTTGGTATTTTCTTTTGTATTCTATAATCCATCAAAATATAATCATAATTTTTGAAACTCTTATCGTTTTTGACCTTTTTAATGTTCATATATTCGATATTCTGATACTCTTCGAGTAAAGGCTCCAATAACTGTCTGTAATTATTCCATTGGTTGTTCTCTTTACTTATGAATAGTATTCTCTTCTCTTCAAATGATTCGTTCTTGTGAGTTATTGGTATAAGTCTTTGAATATGATCTCTTGACTTGGTCAGTGGGATTGTTGTGTTTACGATTAAATGAAGCTTTGAATCCGAGGATTTTTGTGCATGAGATTCCAATGCCCTCAAGGCGTCTTTGGTGCGCTTTCTGTACTCTTTATCTTTAAGCAAGTGGCTCATCGAGTATTCGTTTATGTGGTAAAGTTTATACATTTAGTTACAAAATTTTTTTTTTTCTTCACATTTTATATAATCATCTCATCGCATTATATGCTATGTTATTGATTTTACAACAGTTTAGATAACTTCATTCCTTCACACAAATTCTGTACTCTTGCATCAATCAAGAATCCTTCTTCTTCTAATCTATCCAGAGCCTCTTCAAGTTTATTCAATCTCACAGTAAAAGTCTCGATGAACTCACCATCTTGTAACAACGGTGTGGGATTGATATTTCGTTCATCTTTCAAATCAACGTCAACAGTGACCAAACTTAAGTTACAGTTACAGAATCCAGGATCTGCGTACATCACTTTAGACTTACTAACGATCTCTCCAACATACCCAGTTTCTTCAAACAATTCTCTAATGGCAGTCGTCTCAATGCTCTCTTTGGGATCAACTAAACCAGCTGGTAATTCAACACTAACACCTCCAATTGCTGGTCTAAACTGTTTCTGCAACACAATCTCGGGCTCCTGTTTCTTCAAGATCGCTAGGATCGCAACAGCATCAACGGGTGATTCAGTTGGTCTCGTTGGTCTTGATGCCATCTCCCATAATCTAATGTTACCTAACGGATCCTTGTATGTTATTTTACTCAATTTAGTCCATTTTGCCTCCTTGGAACTCAATTCCTCCACTGAGATGATCTGCGATAATGAAGGCGATGGTTTACTCGACATTTTTCTCAAATTTATTGCTGTTCTCTGAATTATTCTGAAATTCATTACTAGAATAATTAATCCCCTTGATTATTTCCTACGAAGAAAAAAAGCATTTCTTCTAAACACTTATTATTTCAGTATTAAAATGTCAGAAATTGATGTACTGAAATCACAAATTCAGCAGAAGCTTATCGAGTCTGGCGAATACGACAGGATCTCTGCTCTTCTCAAAGAAAGACTGGCTGAAAATGGCTGGTTTGATAACATTAGGAAACTCGCAAATGGTGGGTATTAAGTAAATAGAAGTGTTTTTTTGCATAACTAACAATATCATCAATAGAGGAAATTAATCATCAAGAGGACCCAAGTTTTGATAAATTGAGCACCATTCTTGAACCTAGAGCGTTGTGTAAGTGTATTTTATAAGCATTATTGTTTTCTGGGTTTTTGACCAGTACTAACTTATATATAGCAATGGTCCCTGATTCAGTTAGAGAAGAAATTTTACTTCAAATAAAACAATTTTTAGAGAAAACTGTTGAGATATAATTTCTATCTCATCTACATCCATTTCATTCTTAATAATTTTGCATTAATAATACACGTATAGTTTTAAATTTTTTTTTTTCTTCTTTATTTTACAACAAAAATTTATACATTTAATAGATAACAATAACTTTTCTCTTTTGATTCATTCTTCGTCATATTCATCATCTTCTTCTATCTTTCTAACAACAGGTTCGATCTTATTTGGTCTAACAGAGTCATCATTGAATTTCTTGTCTTCTTCATCTTCTTTGGACTCTTCTTCTAATTGATTTAAGGTATCTTCAGATGGTTTGATTGTAACTTCCTCCTTAGCAATTTCTTTAATTTCTGATTCTTTTGATTCTCCTTTAAATTCTTGTCTGCTTTCTTCAATTGGATCTTCTTTAGTTTCAATACGTTGTTCTTTAGCAACTGGTTCAACTATATCTTTAACCGTCGCTTTGTGTTTTTTATCTTCAGCTTTATTTTCAATTTTTTCTTCAACTGGCTTAACTTCTGAAATAACAACTGGAGTAGTGGAGTTAGTACTATTACCAGTAGGAGTTGCTTCAACAGTGATGACTCCTGAAATAGAAACAGGTTTAACATCTACTACTTGAACTGTTTCAACTTCTTTATCTTTAGAAATTAAATCACTCAAAGAGTTTGGTCTATTATTATTGTTATTATTATTAACAGCAATTTTACTTTTTTTATTATTTTCTAAAATTGTTGATTCAAATTCTCTTTTTTGATTATTATTGATACTTGGTAAAGAAGTTATTTGTGAAGTGGAGTTAACGACATTTGAAGCTTGAGATACTGAATCTTCAGCTCTTACTGGATTATTATTTGAAATTGGAATTTGTGGTGGTTGTAAAGTTGGTTGCTGTGATAATGATGTTGATACTGTTGGTGTAACTAATGGTGGTGGAACTTGATTGGTAGGAACTGGAGCAAGATTCGCTTGAACACTTGAAGAGAATGGATTAGTCATTTGTAATTGTTGAATTGGTTGATTTGGTTGTTGTAATTGTTGTAATTGTTGAGATTGAGATTGAGATTGTTGTTGTTGTTGTAATTGCTGTTGTTGGAGATGAGGTTCAGCCATTCTTAATTGTCCAGGTGGTCCTTGTGGTCCAGGAGGAGGTGGAGGTGGTGCACCTTGTCCTCCATTCTTTTGATATTGGGTTAATTGTTCTAGTCTAGCCTTGATATGAGGATTATTTGGATCTAATGTATCCGCTTGTTTATAAGCATCTAAAGCATCTGAAATTTGGTTATTACAAGTTTCATATAAGGTACCTAAATCATACCAAACTTCTGAAATATATGGATTTAATCTAATTGCTCTTGTATAAGCATCTAAAGCATCTCTATATTGAGAAATTTGGTAATACAAAACACCGATAGAACACCAAAACGTTGGGTTTCTAGCATCTCTGTTAACTGCTTGTTGAAATGCATCATAAGCGGAGGTATAATCTCCTCTTGACATATGAACTCTACCTAAATGATACCAAGCATGAGCATCTGAAGAATCAATCTCTAAAGATTGAGAGAACAACCTTAAAGCAACTTCAGGATCTTGAAATGATGAGCCTTGCTGAGAGTATAAACAACCTAGTTGTTGTAAAACTTTGGCATGTTTTGGATTTGTTTGTAAAACTTTTTGATAGGCATCTTTTGCATTTTCATAATCACGTTGCTGTTCTAAAACTGAACCAATTTGAAACCAGACATCTGGTTCTGTTAGTGGAGCTGGAGGATTTGATAGGATATATTTGAAACATTCTAGAGCTTGACTTAATTTATTTTCATGTTTATAGATTATCCCTAATCTAAAATAGATCTCTGAAGCTTTTTCAAAATTTGGATCCAATTGTAAAACTCTTCTAAATGCTTCTTCAGCATATTCTAAAGATCCATATCGATCGTATAAAATACCAATCCCATGCCATAATTTAGGAACATTAGGATTATCCAAATGATATAAAGCTTGTTGATAAGCAGCATAAGCTCTTTGTAAATCATCCAACATTAGATAACAATGACCTAAAAGTCCCCAGGTTTCACCAGCATCAGGTTTAGCACTAAGCGCTCTTTGATACAATTCAGCAGCTTTAGCAAACATGTCTCTTGAACGATAAAGATTTGCTAAGGAAGTTAAAGCTTCAAAAGAATTTGGTTCATGGCGCAAAGTGGAGTCGTAAGCAACAGCAGCACGATCAACATCTCCTAGAGTTTCAGCAAATGCACCGATGGCTAACCAAGTGTTAGCTGTGGTCTGGTTGAGTTCTTGTTCTTGAGCGTTGAATTGTTGTTGGGCTATACTCATTATTTTTCTACTGTAAAGGATTTATCAATTAGATTATTATGAACACACACACTAAAAAAGGAAATTTTAGGTAACTATTTTCAACACGATGTAATAACCAGAAGGATAAGCTGACGTTGAGATTAAAGAGTTGAGCGTGGAGAGTGTATGAATTTGGTAAGATCCAATCTGAATTGTCTAGATTTTCAGTTTCTTTGTAATTAATAATAGATTTTTAGTTGTGTCGTTTGTTTTTCTGTGTTTTTTTTGTTTTCGTTTTTTTTTTATTTTTCTTTTTTTTTTTTTTTAGAAAGTTTGTCGCCAAGAAATGAATGAAAATTTTCACTGTTAATTTTTAAACACCGAAAATCCAGTCAAAAAGTGACAAAAAAAATAACGACAACTGCAGGACTCGAACCTGCGCGGTAAAATACCAAAAGATTTCAAGTCTTTCGCCTTAACCACTCGGCCAAGTTGCCCAATTCGTTCACCAGAAGGGATGCTAGATAGTACCACCCAGACTGCACGCCAATTCTGGAGAAAAGTTGTATCAAATTGTGGAACACACCCAAAGGGAAAGTTGAGTTGAAAGAAAGATTAAGAAACATGAAGTGGTTAAATTAGAGTAATTAGAAGCCACAAAGAAAGGTTTTTAAGTTGTATAGAATATAAATATAAGTAAATTCAGAGAAAAAAAAAAAAAAAAATATAAGTAAATAAAAAAAAAAGCAAATTTTAATTTTTTTTTTTTTTTTTTTCTCTAAAGATGATTAATGTTCATTAACTTTTTATCTATACACTATTTTAAACTCTAGCTCTGTTTAGCTTGTATTTGTTACACCGTCTTTTTTTCCTTCACTTCAAATTTGATCGATAAGATTGGAAATTTTATGATTGGTTTCTTCTTGTTGAGTCTTGACGATAACCAGTCAACCATATTATATTATTAATGTCAAACCACCGCCGGTAATTTTAATTAATATTTAATTCATGACATGATAATGTATGTACGTATATGATGATGAATTATGTATTGATGAATGTGAGCTAGACGTAGTAGATCTAGTGATTAATGATGATATGTGATGATGATGATCATCATTGATATTTGATGCAATATGTGACTAGGGCTGATTCGAAATATTGGTAATATTCATTCTACCGAGACATTTTCGACTATTTTGTTACCACTATACAATGTACATTATTCTACTCAAGGGATTTCTTCTAGATGTTTCACCTTTATTGACTACTAGATCTATGAAGATTTTTTAAGTTTTGTATTTTTGGACCATATTATAAGGCCTCAACTCAAATGTAGAGTCACAAAAAAAAAAATAGAAAGATTGCACAAAATTCAGAAATTTTTGGGGCTGTTTCTCATAAACTGTGTCATGAGATCCCCAAATAGGGAGAATTAGGATTACAAGGAAACTAGTTTTATAGTCGATTAATTTTTCTGAGTTCATAGGCACTTTAACAAAACAAAAAAAAATACATTTCCCATTCCCATATACATACTTCCCTACCATATAGTTCAAAATATACTGGGCACTGGGCACTGCACGGTGGATAATATAAGCTTATTCCACTTAACTAGATCATATTTTGTATAGACTCAAATTTCAATATGATCAATCTTGTATCAAGCAATTTTGATCCTAATTGGTCCCTGTTGATCAGAATACTCAAGACATTTAATTTAGCTGTGACTTTATCAATTAAGTATAACGTCTTAAGGTAGCCCGATTAGTTTTGAAAATAATTCTTCTGTATTTCTTGACACAGAAAGACATTGAAAGAATTTTGAAAGAAATATTTCAATTTGCTTAGTGCTGTCAACTGTTACTGCTACTGATTTCAATTTTTACAGACCTAATTATATTTGAAGATTTTTCGACCAAACGCCCTCACACCTGAGAGCCGAGCCTACTTGAAAAGTCATCTACGTCATTATTATAGCAGATTTTTTTATATAGATTAATTTTTTATCAAATTAATCAAACATGAGTACAAAAGAAAAATCATTACTACAAAGATGATTCAAATAACAACATAAATAATATAAAAAAAACTTTTCTTCTCTGTCAAATAAAAATCTCAGCTTTATGTTTATATATCTTAAAAAAATCAACTGTACTTTATGTATTCTAAATAGAAAGTCTAGAAACCATTACCAAACCCTTGCCCAGTTGGTTGGTAACCTAAACCACCTTGATTGAGTGAAGCACCATTGGTGATTAGTAATCTTTGTTGACTTAGGACTTGTTCACCTTCTTCGTTAGCTTTTGCTTTTTCTCTATCTTCTAAATCTTTCAATAATCTTTTTTGAATTTCAGCCTTGTCTCTTGAAACAGTAATTTGATATGGTTTGATGTAATCGTTCAAATCATGTAACCAAGCTAGTTCAATAACTTTGTCTTCGTGAATTAGATCATAAGCACTGTACAATAATGCAATGAATGATTCATTGTTACCAGTTTCAACAAAATAAGTTAATAAATCTTCAGCAACTTCACTTGATTTGGAAAAAGAAGCAGTTTCAATAGCATCTTTCCATAATTGATCAGCTTTTAAGATTGACAAAGCTTTAGTCCATTTTTTGTTTTTACGGTATAAATGAGCTGCAATTTGTCTGAAAAAGATTAAATCATGTTTTTCTAATCTTGAAGCTAAATCAATTGAGTCATATTTATCATGAGCATCGATAACACTTCTTAGAGTTTCATAATCTTCTTCTTCAATTAACAAATCATGATAGGCTGCATTAACAACAGAATTGTTCTTTTCTAAAACATTTGTTAAAAATGGTTTGATTAATGGTAAGTTATCAGATTTTTGGAAAATTCTAACAACTCTTGGGATATCAATTCTTGGAGTTAACACAGATAATAAGTCAGTAATTAATGATGGATGTTCATTAACGTAAAAATTGATAGCTTTGTAATAGATTTCCAAATTAGAAACTTTGACAATAATTTCTTTGAAAGATGAATGATCAAATGATGAAGCTGATTTTTCAATCATAGTTAAGGCAGCATTATCCCATTCATCGTAATGAGCATATAAGAAAATCAATTCTGGCCATAAATGTGCATTTTCAGTAGCTCTAATAACTTTTGGAATATTAATTCTTGACCAGAATAATTTCAAATGTTCTAAAGTTTTAGATTGATTATATTTGGTGTATAAAACTGATAGTTCAGTAAACATACCCATATGAGCTCTTTCTAAACCTAAACCAGCTTCAAATAATGAAATCAATTCATTGAAATAACCTTCAGTTTCGTATTTTTCAACTAATTCTTCTAATTCTTCAGCATGAACGATTAAATTTAAACCACAAATTTGAGCAAGACGAAATTCTTTATGTTCTAAACAAGCATCATTAACTTGTTTCCAAACTTTGATGTTACTAGCTTTTCTTGCACATTCAACAGCTGACTGATAATCATTCAAATAAACTAAAGTTGAAGCAAGTTTAGAGTAGTTAGAGACTGAAGAATATAACAATTTAGCAGCTTTATAATCTTTACGATCATATAATTTATCACCAATTTCATTTAAATCTGCAACATTTGAACCATTCAAAAAGTTTTCAATTTCATTTAATTTACCTAACTCAGCATAGGCAATAATAATTTCACCATCGATTTTTGGTTCCTTTAATTTTTGTCTTGCAACTAATAGATATTTAGCTAATTCTTCATATTTACCAGCGGAATCAGCAATATCAATAACATTTTCAAAATTAGATGGATCATCAGCTTTGATATAAGAATCAATAGCTTCTGGAATACGTAAACCATTCAATTGAGCACCACCCAACTGACTCCACAATTCAGGATTATTAATTTTATCAGCATAAGCTTCACCTCTATCTAATGATAAAATATCTTCAACTAAAACACTTAATGCCTTTGAATATAATTGATTTTTATCATAAATCTCAAAGGCTTCTTCATGTAAACCTGCCTCAGTACATAAGTTACCAATTTCAACAGGATCGAATTGATCAATTTTTTCAATGTAAGATGCAACTTTAGTTGGTTCAACTTTGATAGCAGTTAACATTAATAAACCTTGTAATGATGGATTTTCGTTGAATGGTGATGGTTCAAGAATGATTTTTTCTAATAATTCAACTAATTCAGAAGTTAAGCCATTATCCATAAAAGCTTTAACAGTTAAAGAAACAGGTTCAGCGTCAGTTGATTCTGGAACTGCAACACCAACAACTTGGTCAACTAATTGTCTTCTATGGATGTTTTGTTCATCTAAAACTTTATTCCATAATGATGGATCAGATCTCTTCAACAAATATCTAGCCTGATATTTATACATTGAGTTTTCATTGGTGATTCTAACTAATTCATCATCATTTAAACCCTTTTCATAAGCGATGTATGCTAAGTATGGATCTCTCTTTTCACAGTAATGACCAACTTCGATAGTATCATAAGTATCATTTTCTTTCAAGAACTTTTCAGGGTTATTATTAGAATCAATGTAAATTTTGGCTAAAGTGTTGTAGACTGCACGATCTTGAGAACCACTATTTAAAGTTGCTTCTAAGAATGGTAATAATAATTTTAGACGGTTACGTTTTTCAACCTCAGTAGTTAATTCAGCAATTGGAACTTGACCTAAAACGGATTGCAACAAGTTTTGAATAACTTTTTCATCACAATCAACATCTAATAAAGCAGCTACAACTTGTGGTGTTTTTGATGGATTAACCTGTTGAACGTAAACCTCGATGAATTTGAAAAATTGATGTTTATATAAATATAGAATCAAATCATGAACATAGTTGAAACGATCACAAACAATAATAAGTGGTAATTGATCTTGTAAATCTGCATCTTTTAAAAAGTTCTTAACCTTTTCAGGATCATAGACGTTATTATCTTTAACAATACGTTCAATTTCTTTGAATTGGCCTAATTTTGCAGCTGACTGAATGTATTTGAAAACAACTTCTTTATCATCAGTTAAATTGACAATGGAAGCTAGATAATAGTACAAACCTTCAAAAGATTTGAATTCTTCAAACAATTTAATTAAAGTAGCATTACCAATTAAATCAGAGTATTTAGTTGCAACTTGGATAACAATTTGTAAATTTTGGGCAATGTTTTTATCTAATAACTCTCTTAAAGCAACTAAAGATTGATCAACGTTTAGTTTACTGAAGTAAGCGACTAACCAATCAGCTGGAATACCATTAGTGTTAACAATAACTCTTTTGATATCTTTGATATCTGAATAGTTTTCTAAAGCTCTTTGGAATAAACCAGCTTTTTCAGATAATTGAGCAATAACAGGTCTATCATAATGATGGAACATATCATTACCCAAGATAGCATCAGCAACTTGGGGAGCGTGTAATAAGTTAATTTCTAAAACTCTGGTTTGTAAATGGCCCTGGTTTGGTGAATCATCTTTTAAAGCATCTAATAAGAATGAAGTACCTTGTTGAATGAAGTTTTGACTGAAAAAGATATCAGCAATTTTTTCAACTTCAATTTGTTCAGCAGTTTGAGGAGAATTTAATAATGAGGTTGCAAATTCACCAGCTTTATCTGGGTTTGATCTTAATAAATTGGAAATCAAAACAATGAAATTTGGAGTATAGCCGACTTTTTCAGAATATGGTAAAATCTTATCGAATTGACCTAATTCAGCTAAAGAAGAAATAACTTTTGAATGAGTTTGAGATCTTAAATAAATTGCTAGAGATAAGTTTAAATCAAAAGGTTTTACAATATCACCTAGTTCTTCAGAAGAAGTTAATTTATCTTCTTTCAACCATTTCTCAAATAACTGTTTACGATCTTGTTGTAAAACCGGTTTAGCTAACTCAATAGTTTCAAATTCATTCAGTTGACCTTTATCTAATAAAGTTGAGAAATATTGTAGAATTGGAGAGATTGATCCTGGGGCAGCTTGGATATTTTTCAATTTTTGGATAGTTTGTGGAGTTCTCAATTGAGCAGATGATGCTGCAACTTTAGCAGCGTTTGAGTAATCACCTTGGTTTAACAAAGTATCAAATTGTTGTAAGAATAAGTTTTCAGCACCTGGTAAACCACCTCTTGAAGCTAATGATAAAGCCAATGGAACATTAGCTAATTTGTTCAAAATGTATGGGATTAGTTTCTCTTTAGCAATTTCAACAGCTAAAACTTGACCTTGTTTGTTGATCGCAAGAATACCGTTGTGGTTGTTGTAACTTGACGCAATAAAAACAGGAGTTGCTGTGATTCTGTTGACGAATAGATTGGAACCACTTTCTAAATCATATAAATGAATGAAACCATATTTGGTTAACAAATAGATAACACCATATTGTTTTGAAATTTGAACACTGATTGGGAAATCATTAGCAGCATCTGGTGGGAAAAAGATTTCAACATTTTTCTTTTGAAAAGGTGGATTATTTGAATCATGATCGATTTCAATGATATGTAATTGACCACCAGTAGCAGTTCTATTACCACAAACAAATACTTGAGTTGGAGCAGAAGCGTTTTCTAAAGTTAATTCAGAGAAACCAGCAACATGACCATCAATTGCTTGAGAAACGTTTCTTTGTTTTGAGAATAATTGAATTTTACCAGCAATTCTACCTTCTTCTTGAGTGATACCAACAACGGCAAACCAATCAAAGTTTTTATTGACAACAAAGTTTATGATTTGAGCATTGTTTAGAGTAGCATGTCTAGCTGATAATTTGATTGGACCAGTTGAAGGTTGACCATCAAAGATATTCCAAGTGAAAATAGAAGTAGCAGTGACTAAACCCAATTGTTCATCATTCAACCATTTCCAAAAGATGACAGGTTCAGGCATGGTGAAACCTTTCAATTTTTCTTTAGTTTCCAAGTTGAAAATTTGTATGGTTGTTCCATTGGCTCTTAAAGCAATAATAAATTGATTTGGATGTAAGATAGCATTATCAGCAGCCATATTCTTTCTAGTGATTTGATTGTTGTTAGCTAAATCAACAATGGCAACGGTATTAGCACCGTTAACTTGTTCTCTGACAGTGACATAGTGATCACTTTCTAAAGTTAATGACCTGAATTCTAAAGATTGTTGATTAATACCTAAGGAAGTCAAATCGGTCAACTCGGTGAATTCGATTGGGATATCGCTCATCTTGTCGCAATTTGTCTGTTATGAGTCAATTGAGTAGTATATCAGGTGAGACAATCAGCAATTCAAGATAAATTTTTACAAAGCGAAGACTGAAAGCGACTTTTGTTGAGATTTAAAAGATATAAATAAAAGGTGTTGATTTCCTTAGAATTTCGCCCCTTGTGAAAATCAACGAAAAGTCCGCGAAACTTGGAAATTTAAATTGTTACGTAATTTATTAGTCAGAGATTCGTTCTACGGAGGGTGACACACTATCTATACATCTATACAACTATGGGCTTATTTGAACAATGATTCAAGATCGAAGTCTCCATAGGCATCCTTCACAATGACACCATCTTCAGTGACAATACCATCGATCAATTCATGAGGAGTGATATCGAAAGATGGATTGAAAACGTCAATTTCTGAAGGAGCAACACCAACAGATCCAGTAATTGCAAATCCATTAGCGTCTCTAATGACTTGATTGGTATTCAAATCAACCAAACCACCATTAACATTTCGCAACTCATGCGCTGGTCTTTGTTCAACGACGATTTGATCACCATGTTCAGTATTCAAATCAATTGTCGTCTTTGGAGCAACAACTAAAAATTTGATTCCAAATTGTTTACAAATTAAACCTAACTGGTAAGTACCGATCTTATTAGCAGTATCACCATTTTTTACAATTCTATCAGCACCAACGACACAAGCCTTGATTGGAGGTTTTGATCCATCTTTCTGCAAAGTCGAGATCAAATAAGTGACCATTGAATCAGTTATTAAAGTAGATGGTATTTTTTCATACACTAATTCATAAGCAGTTAATCTTGCACCTTGATTATAAGGTCTTGTTTCTAAAGGATACGTATGAGCTAGTTTAGCTGATAATCTAGTTCTTTTAGCAGGGTGTTCAATTCCTTCATTTGAACTTGAAGCATGTTTCCATAATGATCTAATAACACCTAATGCGGTACCGTATCCACTAGTGGCCAATGAACCGGTGTTACAAATGGTCAGTATACTAAAATCACCCTCGAAGCCATCATTTTCTAAAGTTTTTAAAATCCAGTCTTTACCATTCTCACCTAACTTGACATTGTTTTTATAATCATCATCTATTAGATCAACACCAAATTTTAAGATTTCTTGAAAAAGTGCGTCCACTGTAGTTGAAGTTGAAGAGTTGATGATCTGTGTGATTTCAGTGGTTGCATTTGATAAATTAACAGCAGTTGGTCTACTCAATACTAAATAATCCAGTCTTTTGATCAATTGTTGTTTCAAGACTTGAATTTTGTTTAAATCGTAATAATATTGAGAGTTGAAGTTGCCATTCAAGAAGTGACTCAACTCAACGATGAAAGCTAAAGTACCAACGATTGCAATAGCAGGAGCTCCTCTAACTTGCATTTTCTTAATTGCACTAAATGCATCAGCAATGGTATTGATCTCAATGTATTTCGTGGCATGAGGAAGTAGAAGCTGGTCTAAGATCGATAACTTGTAGTTTACTCTGTCAAACTTGATAGCTTCTAGAGACATTTTCTAAATGGATTTTGTGTGGAACACTGGAAGACACTGAAAGAATTGAAGTTTTCTTCTAATATTTTACGTTTTTTTCACATGATATTCATCAATTCTACGCCAAAATGAACAAAACACTTTATGGTTACTTCCATATTCATTGCCATGTAAACCAAGCTGAGTATGAATGTGTGTGTAGTTTTAGAAGAATTTGCTTTTTTAGTTTGTATAAAGTTATTAATTGTTAATCGATTTAAATACTTTCTACGTTTTGAGTCACAGTACTTGATCACACACTATAAGAATTAAGCTAACAAATCTTTGAATTTGTGTAAAATTTCATCGACAGAAGTGGAAGATTCAATTGAAGAGTCTTTGAATCCATTGATTAAGACGGTTGGAGTGACATGAACACCATTTTGTCTACCAACTTTAGTAAAATATTTCAAATCATTAGTTGCTTTATTTCCACTATTAGCAGAAACAGCAGGAAATTTAATGATATTTAACTTATCTAAGAATTCATCTTTTGAAAATTTATACTCTTCATCACCTTCGATGATTATGTTATAGATCAATTCGTAAGTCTCATTTCTTGTCAAGTCGAAAGTTTCAGAATCATAGAACTTAGTGATATTTTGAAACAATTTGTATGAGAACTTATAAAAAATCTCAGGTTGTAATTGACTAACAATGAGTGCACTTTCATGTAATAAACTTGAAGTTGGATGCCATAATTGAGCATAATTTCTGAAAACGACTTTAATCTTATTAGAATATTTTGTTTCTAGCAATGGTAAGATTTCTTCATACCATTTAATGAATAATCTTGCACTGTAAATACAAGCATAATCAATGTATAGTTCAATGGTATGAGATTCCTTGATTGCTGATTGTGGGAAGACGTGTGATTTATAAAATTTTGGATGAACTGGCATTGTAATTGAATGAATATATAACTAAAGAGAGAATAAATAATTTGCAAGGATAAGTTTGAGAGATTGTTGCTTTTATATTCGATTTTTTTCATATCAGTGACAGGTGATGAATCATGAATCATGATTGGTGATGATCCGAGCCGATTTAACAGTGGAGTGTGGATCACATCATCTACATGAAAGATTTGTAACGGTATAATTCTGATTCGAGGTTTGTGTATATAATGGCTGGTAAAACAATAGTTGTATATGAGGAATCTATTCATTTTAATTGCTGAAAGTCCCACTCTCTTAAAACATACCTAAAATCTGATTGAAACAACTATAAACTATATGAGGACATAACATGAAAGATAAAATCAATAGATATAAAATGAAATGAATAACTGATAGTGTTCTTCTATGAGTTCTTGTGAGATCTGACTCTTGTGGGTTTTTCTCTAAATCTTCAGTACTATTAAGATTAATAGGGTCAAACTTCTCAGTGTATGGAGGCAATGAATGATTTGCACCATTTGAAGCAGCATTGAATTGATTGACTCCATGGTTTAACATGACATTGAAAAGATTGTCTATATCTTGTGCAGAGTTAACAATTTCTTTAAACTTATTTAAATCTCTAATATAATACTCATCATTCCTTTTGAAAGAGATTAAATAGTCTATTCTTTTGTTGATTTGAAGTTTCAAATTATTGAAATCATTGAAGTCGTAAAACCATTGAGTCTTTGAAGTTCTCAAATGAGATAATTCTACAATTATCGATAAAATTGCTAGTAAACCTGGATTTGGCAGATAACTGATGTGTTTTTTGATATCAGGGATGGTGTTTATTGAATGAATTGAATTGTTAGTTTGCGATATTTTCAATTCCATTGAATTGTCGTTGAATTGGATAGATTCGTTGCTCATCTTGGATCTTTTAACAATGAAGTCGCACATGCGAAGAAGGGATGGATAATTGTGTATTGATATAAAATAGCAAGGTGTTTTGATTTTTTGAGCCATAATCTTTCGGGTATGTAACTAATTATAGAGATATTTCTAAAGATATATGTATTGATTATTCAATCAAGACAGAGGACTTACTTGTATAAAACCATGAATGCATACATCTATTGCGTAATATCTAGCTATCTAAAACTTTGACTTCGTTTTCAATGAAAGTCTTTTCGTATGGTTCAGCAGTAGGAGTACCAAAGACCAATTGAGCTTGAACGGACCATGATTCTGGGACTTTACCTTTTAAACCAGCTTCAACATAACCGTTGTAGTGTTGTAAATGACCACCTAATCCTAATTCACCAATGGCAGCCCAGGTACCAATTTGAGCAGCACCGTTTGAAGTTGAGGCAAAGATTGGGAAGTAATCAGCAAATACAGGGAACTGTTTTTGAATAGAAGTTAAAGCGTCTTTGTCGTCAAAGAAGACGATGGTACCAAATGCTTCATCTCTAGCTGAAGCTGGTCTTTTTTTACCAGATTCATTGTCAATGGCATTAACAACACCATCCCAGACTTTGTTGTGTAGTTCACCGGTTAAGATGACAGCTCTGATTGTTTGAGAGTTGAATGAGGTTGGCGTGTTTTTAACGAATTGTTGAACAATATCTTGAACTTGTTGGATGGTGACACCTGAAGGTAAAGAGTTTTTCAGAGCGTAGTGAGTTCTTCTTGCAACGAAAGTTTTAACGAAGGATGATGACATTGTGGATGTGTTTATAGTAGCTCGAGAGTATGAGAGGGAGGGTATGTGTTCATCGGGAATCTGTGTACTTAAATACTGGAATTCTCAAAGTGTGGATTTCTAAGCTTATTAAGAATTATATAATGCATAGCACATGAATCATACAATAGTAATACAATAATTACAAATCAACAGTAACAACTTACTCATCCAAGGTACTTCAACAACTATCCGTCCAGACTCCAGAGTATGGATCCTCACACGCCTTGAGCACTAGCAGTTCCACCCACTACTCGCCACGATTCATAGGTCCATTCTATACTTCCCAATCAGGTTTCGCTTATAAACGAGTCAAAAAATGCCTTCTAAAAAGATGGATTTTTGATCTCTGTTTATGGGGTAAAACCGTCACAATTGGGACGTAAACACTCTCAATTCATTCAATTCTTCAATAATAATCCAAATATGTTTCACTATCTCTCTATCTCACATCTCTCATAATATCCATTCCCATCTCGATAACAAAAATTTTTCTTCTAATCAATCAAAATCAAAGAAAAATTTCAAAATGAGGAAAATTTTCAACTCTTTTAAACGTTTCATTCCAACTGTTAACAAGTCAATCAATCGATCAATCATGTCTGAAATCACTCACCCAACTATCAAAGACGGATGGTTTAGAGAAATCTCCAACACCATGTGGCCTGGTCAGGCTATGACTTTAAGAGTCGAAAAAGTCTTACACCATGAAAAATCTAAATATCAAGACGTCCTAGTTTTCAAATCAACTGATTATGGTAACGTTCTAGTCCTTGATAACGTTATTCAAGCCACCGAAAGAGATGAATTCTCTTATCAGGAAATGATCACCCATCTTGCTTTAAACTCTCATCCAAACCCAAAGAAAGTTTTAGTTATCGGTGGTGGTGATGGTGGTGTTTTAAGGGAAATTGTTAAACACGATTCCGTTGAAGAAGCTTGGTTATGTGACATCGATGAAGCTGTTATCAGAGTATCTAAATTATACTTACCAGAAATGGCTAAAGCTTATGAACATCCAAAAGTTAGAACTTATATCGGTGATGGTTTCAAATTCTTAGCTGATTATAAAAATTCATTTGATGCAATCATCACTGATTCATCTGATCCAGAAGGTCCTGCTGAATCTTTATTCCAAAAACCATACTTTGAATTATTAAACGAAGCTTTAACTGAAAAAGGTGTCATTACCACTCAAGC
Source organism: Phaffomyces orbus (assembly GCA_003708145.3). Classification (NCBI taxonomy): domain Eukaryota; kingdom Fungi; phylum Ascomycota; class Saccharomycetes; order Phaffomycetales; family Phaffomycetaceae; genus Phaffomyces; species Phaffomyces orbus. Next base: position 266,365 of record PPNK03000011.1, read on the forward strand.
TGAAAGCATTTGGTTACACTTGAAAATCATTCAAGATTTGAAAAAAGCTTGTAAAGAAGTCTTTCCAGTTGTTGAATACGCATACACTACCATCCCAACTTATCCATCTGGTCAAATTGGTTTCATGGTTTGTTCCAAGGATTCAACTGCTAACGTTAAAACTCCATTACGTTCTATTGAAGAATCTGAAGAAGAAAAATTATACAAATATTACAACAAACAAATCCATTCTGCTTCTTTCGTCTTACCAAACTGGGCCAAGAAGGCTTTAGAATAGAATATTCGTTTTGTTATTCATATAAGTTTCATACATTATATACCAGTAACCACGATTAATACATTTTCTTTTCATTGATCTTGCCGAATATGTAAACAAAACTCCATCTACTATAAAACTTTCATATTTAAATGCGATCAGTTGGGTTTGCAGGTGGGAAACATGAAGCTGAGATTTGTGATTTACTCCCTGCTAATCAAGGACGTTCTTCTTTAGTATTCCAGATGATTGAAGCATATGGATTGAATGATCATTGTATACCTATCACTGTAATTGATGCTAATAAAGATGATTTATTAAAATTTCACGATGAGGCATTCATTGATTTATTATTGAAGAAACGGAGAAATGACGATGATGTTAATGTTGACGATGAAGAAGATCTTAATAATTCTTTACTAGAAAGATATGGTTTATTATACGATTGTCCAATTTTCCCTAACATGAATCAGTATATCAGAACAACTGCAGGTTCAAGTATCTCTTCAGCCAAATATCTTTGTCATTCTAAAAATTCCAAAATATCAATCAATTGGAACGGTGGAAGGCATCATTGTAAGAAATCAAAAGCTTCTGGATTTTGTTACATTAATGACATTAATTTATCAATATTGGAATTAAGAAAAAAATTCAACAAGATTTTTTACATTGATTTAGATCTTCATCATGGTGATGGAGTTGAAACTGCATTCAAATTCTCTGATAAAGTAACTACTTTCAGTATACATAGAAAAGAAATTGGGTTTTTCCCAGGATCTGGAAATTTAAACGATTTAGGCAAAGGTAAAGGTTTATATCATTGTTTCAATATCCCTACAAGACATGGCTTAAATGGTCAATCCATGATGAAAATAGTTGATGAAATACTACTACCTGTTATTAAGAAAATTAAACCAGATTGTATTGTATTACAATGTGGCTGTGATGGATTAAATAGTGATGAACATCAAGAATGGAATTTAACTATAAAAGATTATGGCGATATCATTACCAAAATATTGAATTTAGATATCCATACTTTGTTATTAGGTGGTGGTGGGTATAATCATCAACAAGTTGCAAGATGTTGGACTTATTTGACTTCAATTGCCCTAGATTTAGATATGAATTTTGATATTTTACCAGATGAGTTAATTGATGAGGATGATAATGGTAATGATTCATATGAGTTTTGGAACGTTAAAACTAAAAACATGATTGATGAAAATGATAAAGATTATTTAAATTCAATTAAATTTGAAATATTGAAAAGATTAAATTAATTCATCACCAAACGATTTTTTCCAATTTGATTCCCAACGTTCTTTACTTTTCAACAGTGCATTTTCCTTATATCCTTTATAAGCCTCTTCATCTGTAAATAATTCAACCAAACTCTTATAAATCTCATCTCCATTGGATACTCGTTTACCATTCAAATCATTGATTAATTCAGGTAATGCTGGAAAATCTAATGCAATTACAGGTAATCCACATCCAAACATATCAACCACTTTCATTGGAAGATCAATACCACTACTTGATGTATGTAATGAGATACCAACATCTGCAGTGGCTAAAATTTTAGGATAATCTTCAGCTGATAACCAAACACAATTAATTTTAATTTTGTCAAAATTAGATTCTTTGACTGTTTGTAAAAAGTGTACTTTTAATGGTCCTTTACCAGTGATTAAAACTTTCAAGTTGGGTAGTTTATCATTCAATTCATATTGTTTTAACGCATTGATTAAAACGTTGAAATCCTCATCAGGTGTGAACGAAGTCGATGATATAATTAATTTGTCTTTGATTGGATCAAAATTGGAAAATAATTCCTTGTGTTGACCAATAACTTCCAATTTCTCTATATCTGTTAATGGTTTAAACTGTTTTGCTGCCTTATCATATAAAACAATAATGTTATTTGAATCTAGTTTAAACTCATTGATTAAATATTGTTTCATGGCCTTAGTCACTGTAAGATTGATATTCGCATATTTAGAGAAAATTGATTCATAAGCTTTACAAATCTTAACAAATGGATGTCTGTCACCTAATTTAATGGATAAAATAGTGAAATTCAAATTATGCCAGTCAATAATCAATTTAGATCTTGTTAGTGATTTGAATATAACAGTTAAGAATAGAATTGGAATAGATGGAGGATTCTGTATCATAACATAATTTGCACCTCTTAAGTTCCATAACATTGAACTTAATGAATATAACTGATAGAACACTTTAAACACTCCAAATACAACAAATGGTAATTTCTTTGAATTTTTAATTATTGGAATTGAGTGTAAATCAACGTTATCATTTTCAATTAAATCCATTGGAGGCTTCTCTTCTAAATACCCGCATAGATCAACAGTCCATCCTTTATTAGCAAAACTTCTAGCATGGTAACATATCCTTGGAGAATGGCCCAAATCACCCACCACAAAGATAATAACTCTCTTCTTAGTCGATACGTTGCCGTATAATTTCGGGATAAAAACGTATGTGAGAAAAGGCAGTGAAATATAAGCAGCAACGAGGTACCAGACCCAGTGGAATCCTTCTTCACCACCGAATCCCATCTCAATTGACCCAACTGGAGACCATTTAGGCTCATCTTTAAAAGTTCGCGAATTTAGCTGTTTCAATTCATGGGCGAAAAGGAAAAAAAAATAAACATCAGACACACTTTTATTATAAATTCCAATCAATTTTGAATTGTAAAAAAAATGGTGAGTTTCAAGTGATTTGAACGCGTTTTCATGTTGGATTTTTTATGTTGAGTGCCGTTTTTTTAACTATCTGAACTGTTTTTAACTGTTTTTGAATGGTCAAACTTGACGGCTTATAGATCGAAAAATGTGGTTATAAATAGAAGACTCCTACTAACCTGCATCTTGAACAGTCCACTGAACAATTGACTGAAGAACAAATTGCTGAATTCAAAGAAGCTTTCGCTTTATTCGATAAAGATCAAGATGGTCACATTTCAGGTACCGAACTTTCCACTGTTATGAGATCTTTAGGTTTCACTCCATCAGAATCTGAAGTTGCTGATATGATGAACGAAATCGATGTTAATGGAGACCATCAAATTGAATTCTCTGAATTCTTAGCGTTAATGAGTAGACAACTTAAAACAAACGATTCTGAACAAGAATTATTAGAAGCTTTTAAAGTCTTTGATAAAAATGGTGATGGTGTTATATCTGCTGCTGAGTTGAAACATGTTTTAACTTCAATTGGTGAAAAATTAGATGACAAAGAAGTCGATCAAATGCTCAATGAAATAAGTGATGGTTCTGGTCAAATTGATATCAAACAATTTGCTGCTTTATTATCACAATAGAGTTCATAACGATGATATCCCATCTCACTAATCACTTTATCCTTGGTTTTTATATATATCCTGTGTTTATTTCTTAATTGTTACTTGTTGTTTCCTATCCATTACATTATTGTATATTCTCAACTAATTGTGTATTTATTTACTCTCATATATTTTCTATTATGAAATTAAAAAGGAAGAAAAGGAGCAATAAAATTTGATTTAATTAACTAGTTCGTAAAAATTTCTATCAAGTGTTAGTCTTATTAATGCAATGGCTAATGTCTATGGAAACGGTTGTCTTCTTGAGGCACTGCAGCTTTAAGGTATCTCTTAAATGGATTTTCATCAGCCTCGTCGTCATCATTTATTTCATCATTTTTATCATCTATAACAGTCTTTAGATTTGCTGGCTTTGGCTTGATGACAGGCGCAATAGGTTTAGCTTTAATTTGAGACTCACTGGTTGTGGAATTAATTTGATTGATTTTGAGAAGCTCTGGTTTTGGTTTAACTGGAGGTGGAATTGATGATTTTTTTTTAAACAATTTAGATTCATCAAATGATGATTTTGGTTTTATTGTTGGTGGTGTTTTAGATTGAATTATTTTATCTAAATCAACCTTAGGTTTTGGCTTAATAACTGGTGGTTGTTTAATCTTTGGTTTTTCCTCTTTGATTTGTAAATTGGATATCCCTTCAGTAATATTAACCTGTTGAACTGGAGCTGGAGTTGATGGCGATACCGTCAGTGAACGTTCTGGTGGAGAGGGTGGTAGTAAAGATGGATGATTTGGGACCGATTCCTGAGTTTCTTTCCTAAATGGTTTTGGTGGTGGAGCAAATTGATTAGGTGATGTTAATTTTGTTGGAGGAGGAATTGGTGTTGAAACTACTGGACTTGAAGGTGTTGATGTATAAGCTGGAGGAGGGGGATGCTGTAGACTTGATTGGTTTGATACATCTTGAGGAAGGGGACGATGTTCACCAACAAGAGTTGGTCTTGGTGGAGGAGGAAAGTTTGTAAAATGTGGATTTGTTGGTTTAGGAGGTGGAGGAAAGTTGACAACAGGTTCAATTACATTATTTGAGGAAACCACAGATCTTCTTGGTGGTGGAGGTGGCAAAGAAGATGGATTGGAAACTGATGGCATTTGAGGTGGTATTGGGGTACTTGAGGATTTAGGTGGAATAACTGTTGTAGATGATTTTGATTTAGATAATGGAGCTCTTAAATTCTGTCCTTTTGTATCTCTATGAACTGGAGGTGGAGCAAATTTAACATCGATTTGATAGTTATAAGAACCAGAGATACCTTTCTCAATAGGAACTTCTTTCGAGGTAATTCCTTTATCGTTTTCGACAATTGTAACTTGAGATGCATTTGTTAATTCACTATGATTTGATGGAAGTGAGTTCACTGAAGTCTCTGTTCTTCTAGGAATTAATGGAGGTGGTGTCAATGTTTTATTTTCAGGTGATGATGATAAGGTTTGTTGTTTCAAGGTTGGAGGAGGACCTGGAGGAGGTTGAAATTGAGCATGAAGTGGAGGAGGGCCTTGAGGAGGTTGATGTTGTTCTTGAGTTGGAGGAGGTTGATGAGGTGATGGTGATAAGGTTTGTTGTTTTGAGGTTGGAGGTGGAACTGGAGGAGGTTGAAATTGAGCATGAAGAGGAGGAGGGCCTTGAGGAGGTTGATGTTCTTGAGTTGGCGGAGGCCCTGAAGAAGGTTGATATTGTATTTGTTGAGTTGGAGGTGGAATAATTGGACTATCAACATCCAACTTTGACGGAACAGGAATATTAGATAGATCTGGAGAAGGTGAATTTTGAATCACACTTTCTATCTGAGGAATTGAAATTGCACTTCTTGTATAATTTCTTGAAGCCAATGGAGGAGGAGCTTGTAACACTTCTTGAGATGTTGGGGGTTCTTGTGGCTGATTTGCAATACCTTGATAGTAAGGATTACTAAAATCTAGTTCTTGAGTTGGTTGAGTTGGTTGCGTTGGTTGAATTGATTCAGCTGGTTGAGTTGGTTGAACAGGTAAAACCGGTTGAGGAGCTTGAACTTGAGATGGTAGTTGTTGTTGAATTTGTGAGTAAGATGGACCTCTAGGAGGCATTAAAGGGGCTGGGGTTTGAACTGTTTGGTTATTTGCACTTGAGACCTGACTTCCTGTTGGCACTGAAGAGGTCATTCCCTGTAAAGAACTTATTATATTAACACTTGAGCTTGAGCGTTTTGTACTCGAATATTGTAACTGACCAGGTTTTAAAGGAGGAGCAGGAAAAGAATTTGGATCTTTAAAATTAGCAGGATTAGCAGGTGGTAGTCCTGCTTGTTGTTGATCATCACTTGCACCTGGATTTGAATCATCCTTCAAGGCAGAATTTTTAGCAGCTGAATAACCAGCTTTACTGACAGCTTTTGTACCTTTCCATGCGACCTTCCCAGTGGCTTCCATTCCTTTGAAGAAGCCTTCTTTGTGATTATCCCAGAAACTCATGAAGAACAAATAGTAATGAATTTGATGAAATTTGGTGTATTTTCAATGTAGTTGAAGAAAGAAGATTGATTTTTTTTTTGTTTATATAAACCCGAAAAGTAAACAAAAAGATTAAAGAGATTTCTCAGTAAAGAAAATCGTGGTTCAAATGAATAGTTTGTTTGATAGCAACTTGAAGTTGTACAAAACGTCTCTTTTAGACGAGATTGAGTGGGAAGAAGAGACTTCAGACCTGAAGCTGCTGGTGTTGGCTCTACTAGCGAACTCACAGCAAGATTTGATCATTTCAAAGGCTTTAGCAACACTCACAGCAGATGAATTGAGAGAGATGACACAGATAGAGATCTTAAAAGAACGGAATGATCACGATGGCGTCATATACGACGTTGATACTGTCATCATCAATTTCCCTCAAGATTTTTACAGATCACAATCAATAACCTTTATTAATCAGAAAGATTCATCAACATCAACTTATAATAACAGTCTAATTCTGATTAAATGTTTTCCTAAACTACAGACTTTAATATTCCACTGGCTCAAGAACAAGCATGGTTTAGTCATCCGATCCTTGAAGTTCTCATCTGAATTTATTATCGATATTCTCAATTTTACAATTAATGGGTTAGTTAATCAAAAGCAATTGGGTGATGTTGAATTACAATTCTTAACAAAGACAGATTTGAATGCATTGAACAGTTTGACGATAGAGATACCAAATAAAGATGCTGTAGATTTTGTGAATTTAACAACCAATGATGAAATGCTAATAGATGTGTTATATGATTATTTAAACCTTCAAACGGCAATCAATTTCAAGAAGTTGAGTATATCCAGACTGAGATGTTTTTTCTTTATGATCACAAGTGATGGGAAATTGAAATTTAGTAGGGGTTTACCAAGGTTAGATAGATCAGATTTAATCAGATTCACAATGTGGGATTATATACAGAAGATCTATGAAACTATTTAGGTTGGTGAATGATTCTTTCTACGAGAGTTTCATTATAAGTATCTGAAGACTATGATGATACATTATGTCCTGAGTTAGCTAGCTCACTTAAATCTTGTACGAGATAGTGGGTGGTATGAAGAGATGACTGAGCAATAGATATAATACTCATACAGGCAATACCCTATACTAGTTACACACTTCGGTGTTACCCTGTCATCAAGCAGTATAACACGCTCCACATTTCCACTTATTTTGCCTGTATTTTTAACTCTGACGTTATGCAAGTTGCAACTTTCCAACATTTTGTTAAGTAATTATCAATCAAATCAAGCACAATATTGCTTTTATGACTTTGTGCAAATTTTGATTAAACCTGTAGAGAATCTGTAATAAATTGAGAATAAAAACAAAAATTCTTTCGATAAAAAAAAACACAATCAGTTTTTCTCCTCAACTAAACTTCTATTTCACACCAAGAAGATCAATTCCGACAACCAACAGAGATCTTTTATACTCATCCCATCTCCGTCTTTAAAACAGACCCCCCTCATTATCAATCGTTTAAAATTAAATAAATACACAACTAGCAAAGAAAAGAACTCACCATCAACTTCTGTCCCCTATAAATAACCCAAATCAATGATATCTTCAGTATTTCATCGTTTGTTGATATTCATAACTCTTTTGATATCTATGTCACATGCTGATGTCTCAATTTCAAAACCTTTAGTTGGTCAAACTTTTGACGCGTCTGGTGGTAGTGTTGACATTGATGTCTCTTGGATCGAATCTAATGCTGTTCCTCTTTTGAATAAAATAGAAAGTTACACATTCACTTTATGTTCTGGTCCAAATACTGATGTTGATGCTGTTACAACTTTAGCAAAGTTGGAAGCCAGTGAAGTTAAAGATTATTCTGTTACTTTAAACGTTGAAAACTCTATTGGTGCTGAAGGTTTATATTATATCCAAGTTTACGCTGATAGTGAAGAAGGTTATACTATCCACTATACTTACCGTTTCACTTTAACAGGTATGACAGGTTCTTATCAACCTGCTGTGGGTGTTGTCAGAACCCCACCTGATGCTCAAACTGCTTTATCTGGTGGTACTTCAATCAAATACGATAGTGCTTCTTTCACTATTCCTTATTCTTTACAAACTGGGGTCAACCGTTTTGCTCCAATGCAAACTCAACCAGGCTCAAAAGTTACAAAAGCTGCATCTGAATGGACAAGAAGGTATCCAACAAGTTCAGTCTCTTATTTTTCTTCAGTTAGAAGTGATTTATTGAAGCAGAAAACCACAATAACACCTGGTTGGTCATATATTATCTCATCTCAACCGAATTGGGCAAGCCCTGCTTTGTTTCCAACTGAAAACGGTGGTTGGTATAATCCATCTGAAAGATTACAAACCCCAACTCTAATGACAGGTGCGGTCGTTAGTACTTTGAGTGGTGCTGTAGCATCTTCAACTATTGCTTCTGAAACTTCAACTAGTTAACTGGACTCTATATTGTGTTTTTTGTTTTTTGTTTTTGAAATTTTGGTTCTTCTCTTGGGTTCAATTCGATCATTATCCATGTTTTTTTACAATTTCATTTTTTTCTTGTCATATATAAAAATTCAAACTTATACTATATTTTTTACATTGTAAACAATAAGTTCAATTTATTTGTTAATAATGATATCTACTATACACATTCAATTTAAATTTGTTTGAGGGATAAAATTAGATCTTTCTTAGTTCCTTTTTTTTCATCGTCTTATAATTCAAATTAAATAATTAAATCATCTAATTTCTTGAACGTTTGGCACCAAAGTTCTTCTTGTTTTTGAAACCGTTGAATTTTCTCTTTTTATTGCTATCGCCACCAAAATTTTCATTTTGTGCTTTCATTTCAACATAAGCCGGTTTACTCATGATTAATAGTTCATTTTCATTGAATTTTGGTTTTGGATCTAGTTCAACAAATTTTTTAGCATCTTCTAAATCACTGAATTCAACAAATACTGAGCCTTTAAATTTCTTAGAGTCATCTCTTCTTAATCTCAATTCATTAATTTTACCAAAAGTAGCAAACCATTGTTCTAATTCAACTTGAGTTTTATCAGTTTCTTCACCAAATCCTTTAGCATAAACTGATCTTTGGAATCTCAATTGCTTTTCAGATTCCTTTGGTGGTGTAATTGGTTCTTTACGTCTAATCAATTCATTATTTTCACTAACAACTAAAAAATCTGAAGTTTTCAAAGCAGAAACAATAGCATCATATGGTCTAAATTTTTTCATTCTGTTGAAAGAAGCAAGTGTTTTGATTGGAACCCAACCTTCAGAGTTAGATTGAACAGTTCTCCATAAGAATTTGTCCTTTGGTAAGTTAGAATCACTGAAATAAAATTCAACTTGTTTAATAACGTCTTCTGGCTTGAATTCTTTGATTTCTTCAGCTGATTCTTCAGTGGCTGCGACGTCAGCAACTTTAGCAGTTTTTTCTTCAACAGCTGGTTTGGATTCTTCAACGACTGGTGTTTCAACCTTTTGTTCTTCACTCATATTCTGAATAATAACTGATGGACTGAATTAATTATTTGTTACAAATGAATTCATCTCATCCAAGTACAAAAAAAAAAAAAATTCAGAATGCGGGCCCAAACCAAAAATGGAAAATTTCTGTCACGTGAATCTCTTTTGGGAACTACTTGATAACACATAAGTGAGCCCATGGACGTTTTGAATGAGTTGAAAGTGGTCAAATTGAGACATGTATGTGCTGCTTTCATGATTATGGAACTTTCAACTAACTTTTCCTTCAGTTTTTTACACCAGTTCCACATTATTTGGAGATTCCATTCATAAGGGAACAATCACAAAGATTTCATATAATTGATGAAGATAAATCTAGACATAAAGTGTTGAGTGAAATAGTTATCAAACAATTATCCATTACCAATAGCTCTATTGTTTTAGTTGACTTGGATTATTCTTGGAACGTTAAAAATCAATATTATAATCAAATTAAATCATCTGTTGATGAATTGCAATTAAGTAGATTGAATATAATTAAAGACATTTCGAATGTAAATGAATTGATCAAACTCTTACAGAGTATAAATAAGTCAGTTGATGACATTGATAATAATCTAGGAATGATCATAATAGACAATTTATCAGTCTTTCATTGGGAAATGGTTTTGAATAAACATTATCCAATGGAATACAACACATTGTTTCAAACAATCAACAAGACACAAAATAAATACAATTGTTCAGTGGTCACCACTTCCTTGAACAAGTTCTATGAAAATTTTGGTATAAATAATGATAAGAATTCATTTCCTATTCCATTAAATTCTATAAAATTCATACTAAATTCAAATCTATATAATGATAAAATTAATGGTGTTTTATCCTACAAAGATAAAACAGTGAAAATCACAAACTCCGCCATTGCATGAGGGCTAATTGTCATAACTATATATATATAATATATATATATATAAGTATAAGTGTACATCTGTATCAAATCTATAAAAGACATTCTAATAATACAAGCATGAATCCAGGAATCATAATATTATCATTCATATCACTGCTACCTTCAAGGATCCCACTTAATGAACAAGTTAATAACAGAGAAGCATAATTTTTATCTAAGAAGAACAACCCTAAAGCTTTTAAAACTGACGAAACGAAAAATGTTGATAAAATGAATGCAAAGGTACCTTCAATTGTTTTATTACTATTTGCCCATTTAACTAAGCCAAAATTCTTACCAACTATTGAAGCTAGTGAGTCCCCAACCCCTAAAACTATTAAACCAATTGGACTTCCATTGATTAAAATTGGAATTGTAATACCAATCAATAAATAGATATATGAAATGATAACAGGACCTTTCTCATCTCTGAAATCTGAAAAATGTCTTAAATTTTCGTTTAAATAATCACCAATGAAATACAAATTAACATATCTTATCATTTCCACAATAAAAAATAAGATAATTGTACAACTTAAACTGAATTGAACAAATTCTTTATCAACATATAATGGATAAATCAATAAAACCAAAACCAAAAAATGCCAAATTTTTCTTCTAAAGTTTGATGATAGTTCAATTTTATAACTGAAAATTGTTGGAATTAATAATAATAGAGAAACAAACCAAATTGATAAAGTTTTAATTCTAAATTCATTCAATGTTAAATAATCATATAACCAGACTAACGCATTTTCATTTAAAACTGGATTCAATAAATGTAAACTCATGTAAATGAAAATAATTGGCCAGGTTATAACAATTGATAAACTTCTAGCTATATTATTATTTTTGAGTACTAAATTAATTAAATAGATGATAAACAGTCCACTTGCAAAAGCAGTTAGTAAATTCTTTAAAACTTCAACATAAATTTTATCAGTTTCAATTAAATATAGATCAATTATTAAAATACTGAATAAATTATTTTCAATGATATCCCATGATTTCAATTCTGAAATTCTTGACAAAACATAATTAATAACCAAATGAACAACAATCAATTTGGCATTGAAAACTGGATCATTACCATAATCTGAATTTGAACCAATGACCGTGAATTGAATGAAGAATCTAGCAATCATCGGTAAATCTAATGAAGCCATTGTGAAAGCACAGTTATATAACAATAAATCCTTGTTGAAAATGAAACTTAAAAATAATGATAGAAATAACAGATAGATTGTATTCCATGGTGGTAATTGACCTCTCGATTGATAAACAACGAAAAAGGCAAAGAAAATACCTAAAATACCACAAACTGTTGAAACGCATAAATCAAACAATTTAGAATCTTCAAAAATCTCTTCAAAATGAGCCAAATAAGCCTGTTGAACCGTTAAGGCTAAGATAGCAAATTCTGTGGCAATATTGGCAGACATGTTCTCCCTGTAGAACTTGCTCAATAATAATAGGATTCTTTCATGTGGTAAACGAGGCATTTCAGCATCAATTTCATCACTTAGTTGGATGTTTTTAGATTTTTCATCGTCTTGCTCTACTTCCTCGACTGATTCAGCAGCTTTTGCTTTTTTTTCTTTCTTTAGTTCATTTCTCTCACGCTGAGTTAAAGCAGGGCCTTTCTCACCAGGCAACTTCCTTCTAGCCATGATTTAAAGCTATAGTAAATTTATACAGTAAAATACTACATTGATAAAAGAAAAGAAAAGAAAATCGGGATTGAATTTTTTTACATCTCAAATCTCTATACAAAAAAAAAGTGTGTATTAAAAAACCAAAAAAACGTTAACGAGTGTGAGTGAATGAGTATATTTATTAGAGTGTAGATTGTATGTGAGGTTATTAATGGGTTTATTTGAGTATAAGTTAGTCAGATTTGCTTAGAAGAGAAGTTCTTTCTTCGATGTTGGCTTTACCAGACTTTGTTAGATCAAGATCTTCAACTTCATTAGGAACGGTTTCATACCCTTCATGTTCTTCTTCATTGGATTCACCCTCAGTAGAAGATGGTCCTGCAGTTTGGTCAGCAGTGGCATCTGGAATAGAGTAACCGATTTTTTCAATTTCTTTTAACATGGTTTCTCTAACTTCTTCAGCAAATTTACCAACGTCTTCAGGTTTTAAACCTTCAGTTGACATTGGTGGTAAAACGTGGATAATAATTTCACCAGTTTCAAATGTTTGAGTTTTAGCATCGATTAAAACACTTGTGTTTGAGATAACAATTGGGACAATTGGAACTTGAGCTTGTTGAGCTAAATGGAATGCACCTTTTTTGAAAGGCAATAAGGTTGGTGTATCTGCATAAGATCTTGTACCTTCTGGGAACATGTATAGACCTCTCTTCTTACTTTTCAAATCAGCTAAAGCAGCTTTTAAAGTAGCAACTGATTTTTCTCTATTTGAACGATCTAAAAAGAAAGTACCACTCAAAGTCATAAACCAACCTAAAAATGGAATCCATTTTAGAGATTTCTTTGAAGTAACAGTACATCCTGGAGGGAAGATACGACCTAAGATCAAGATATCTAAACCAGATTGATGGTTACCAACAATGATGGCCGGTAGTTTTTCCAGTCTTTCTCCATTGACTAATTTAATTCTAATACCCATTATGGTACTGAAACTATAATAGAAGGCCCTGGCCGTGGACCATTGAGCAAGATGGCGTTTACCAATGAGGGATAAAAAGATTGAGCAAAGAACACCGTAGAAAGCACACACACCAAAGATTGACAACGCCAATGTGGCTTTGTAATAGAACTTAATTGCTCTGAAAACAGACATCGTTTCTAATGATGTTTTCCATCTCTTCTTGAAGCCGTTTTTTTTGATTTTTTTTCTTCTTTTTTGACAGTTTTGAGAAAGAAGCCGGGCTTCGTAACCTCAATGTATTACATAAGTTATTAGTCATCATATATTTGTCATTTTTGTTGCCACTGGGAAAAAACATTCACTATTCTTCTTACTGTAATTGAACAACTCTGTTAATCACTGTTATTATACGGCTCTTAATGACCCAGAGCGCACACATAACGGCTCCCACTCCTCTCAGGAACAAGCTGTTATCGGCATTGAGTGCTTCAGATGGCTCAGGGATCCCACGATCAACATCAAGTACCCTACTAAACTCATCATATCATGTTTCAAAAGATTTTCCTTCAATAACTTCAAGAACTCCTGATCCAAGATCAATCCCTTCGAATCAAAGTCAAGACCTGTTAAACGAAAGATTGAAAACTTATCACTTAGATTATCCGGAAGATTTCGATACTTATTTATCAAATGCTTTGGATAAAAATTCGAAATGGTTTTCAAGATCCACTAAAAGAAAATTAAATTTAATACATTTATTACCTTACAACACTGAAACTCATATTGATCATGCAAAATATTTAAGTCATATTGTGGTGCATTTATATATTGCCATCAAATCAATGGATCTGGAAGGTTCAATCTCAATTTCAACAAAAGATTTATCCTCAATTAGACATGATCTTGAACTAGCATTAGATACTGATTTTTTCAATGCTGATTTTTCTCATGATCTAGAAGCATTCCACCCTGATGATGACGATGATGATGAAGGTGATGATGAAGATAATGAAGTCAGATCTTCTGGTATTATTGGTAAAGTGATGCCTAGATCAGCAACAGTCATAAGTGTGAACCATTGGACTAATGAATTAAAAAGTTGCTTGAAAATGAAAGTGGATTTACCTTTGAGTTTAAGAGCTTGCTTAGCAAAAGTTTATTACCATTTAGCTTTATCAACCGGTCAAGGCGTTCAGGATCATTTATTCATTTCAATGTTCATCAAATTAACTTCAAAGTACAGAGATTTGTTACTTGAAAAGAACTTTATTCTAAACCATGAACCTTTATTATCATTTTTAAGCCAGTTCTTTACCGGCCCAAATCCTGCTTATGATACTTATCATCCTTTAGGCTCTGAATCTGATAAAGAAGTGTTTAGTTTATATTTGAAGCTGGGATTAAATTCAAATTGTTTTTTCCCAAAAGGTTCAATGAGAAAAATCTTTGATTGGTCCTTAGAAAGATTTTCTTTAACTTCCCCAACTCCCAGCTCTGCAGTTTTAGCTAATTGTTTACCAATAGAATTCACTGAGAATGAATCAATTTTTGATTTTTTACCATCATTTTTCCAGCTTCTATCAAGTAGTGCAATTACTAAAAGTGTGGATTTGAATTTGATCCAAATATTAGGTAAATCTTCAAGAATCGCCTATTTTAGTGTATTAAATAAAGAAATTGATTCTTCTATTTTGAAAGAATATGGTATCTTTACAAAGTCTCAATTCAAATATATTTTAAATAAAGTTCAAATTAATCTAAGACTTGAATATAAAATAAATAGTTTTGACGGTATTGCTCAGTTAATAACTTATTCAATAACTCCACAAAACTACAAATTAATAATCAGTGAATTGACTTCTCTATTAAATTCTTTAGAAACTTATATTCATCCTTCAAATTTAGGTCCTTGGTCAAATCTAGTTTCAAGATTTTTTCAAAAAATTTTATTTAGATATCATAAAAGATATTTGAACGAACTAAGCAATAAAGATGAAGATATTAATCAAGACATCGTATTAACTGAAAAAATAAATGATAGCATTTTCAAATCATTCAAAGATCTTGTCTTATTAGGTTGTCAATCTAAAACGGATTCTGTGGCAAATCATCTTGTTTCATGTATTGGTATTTTATGTGAATTAAGTGGCGATTCTACACATGAACTATTGAATCAAATATTATTGGATTTATATGATTCTTTAACTGATCAATATATTAATTCAACTCATCGATTGACTGTTTCTTTAAAGCAATTTACTGAAGTTTCAAGATATATGATCAAAGATGAAATGTACAGAGTCCACATCACAAATATTTTAAGTTTGTTAATGAATAAAGTCGGTACCAACGATTTGAATCTAACCAATATTGTTTTCAATTCAATTGTTACAATCGTTTCATTTATTCAATTTCATGATTTCTCTTCACAAAATGACTTTGTTTCATTCGAATCAAACACTTTAAATTTCATTGAAGATCATTTATATTTTATCAAACAAAATCCAAATTCAAAATATGAAGTTGATAGTGACACTTTGAATAATGCATTTATTGCAAGTACTAAAATTTTCAAGGATTTAGTTAAGACCATTTTTGATCGATATGTTTTGTTATTAACTGCTGATATTGATAATAAATTGCTATTCAAATTGTCTCAAACGCTAATGATTTTAGTTGAGTCTTTATCTTTAGAGAATTTCAATTATCTTGTACAATTAGTTAAAGAGCGCTTATTAAATGAGGATTCAAATGATGAAAATGAAAACGATTATTTGATGGCAAATATAGTTGCTATTGTCATAAAGAGAGATCCATCCATATCAGCCGAATTTTTTGATATTTTATACAAGTTAATCAAATATGAAGTTGATAATGGTGCAGGTAAAA
Organism: Phaffomyces orbus; assembly: GCA_003708145.3. Classification (NCBI taxonomy): domain Eukaryota; kingdom Fungi; phylum Ascomycota; class Saccharomycetes; order Phaffomycetales; family Phaffomycetaceae; genus Phaffomyces; species Phaffomyces orbus. Next base: position 282,403 of record PPNK03000011.1, read on the forward strand.
CAAGAAACAGTACCTCAAGAGTTTCAGGTGGTGATAAGAAATTAGTACTATATCTGATAACTTTGAGTGAACTTTTAAGTGTTTCATTAGGGGAAATTCTAAACTTCAGACAAAAATATTTAGACTTGATTACTTATTTATTTGATAATTTAACAAATCCATCATTAATTGGTTCAAGTACTTATGTTATTCATAAAACTTTAAAGAATTTAACCAATGTTAAACTAAAAGAAAATAAAATCTTTCAAAATGAACCTGATTCAAATGATATTGATTCGAGATGGGGTTTGAAACAATTTGATGATGATAAGTTTGATGAAGAAAACTTGAATTTTGACTGGTATTTACCAACAAATAAAGAGATCTCATTTGCGGTTGAGATTTTTGAATTGATAGTTATTAAAACTTTGACCAACATTGATACATTAATAGCCAATGGAGAATTAAATGAATTATTAGCAAGAGACAAATTGACAAAGAATCTATCATACTTATCCCATTGCTTGTCAGGTTTAAGTATTTTGTTTGATCCAGATTTTAACTCTGAATGTTTTGAGGATGATTTGAATAAAACTTCTTTGCAGAAAAAACTAATTATTTTAAAATCTTTAAGAGATGCAAAAGCTGAAGATCAGGAAATTAACATTGATATTGATGTTGCTACAAAAAATCATCCAGATATTGAATCTTTAAGAGTTCCTTCGCCTTCAACTGATCAACAAAATGATGAAGGTGTTGTCAAGTTTGGTCAAGAAAACATCAATAATATCACCAATATTGAATCGACAATTGAAAATCATGAAGAAATTAATTTAGAATCAAGAGCTTTAACCCCATCAGTTCAATTTAGTACAGAATCAACTTCTATTATGAATCCAAGCATTGCTTTCAGAGAACAAAAATTATACAATTGCAATTATTTTTTTGGTCAAACTCATGCTGAGAAAAGACAAAATTCCAATTACGGCCATGTTCATTCCTTAAGATCATTAATTGGGGTTGCATTACATAGATTAGCGTCAGTATTAGCTGGAAATCCAGAAGACAACGTTAGTTTAACCAAAGAACTGTTAATAACTATTAGAAGTTATTTTTGTAATGTTGGTAAAGAATCTTCATTTGATGTTGATGATCAATTATTCGTTGATTATAATTTTATTAAAAAAGTTCAATTTGCAGCACATCGTCCAAAATCTTTTACAAGAACTGCATTAGGGGCAAGAATCGAAAAATTTCATCGTCAAAGAATTATTTTACACTCAACCAATAGATTTCAATCCAAGTTAGATAAAGTTTTATTAAAAGACTTAGTATCATTATCAACTTCACCATTCGCGGGTGTTGCACAGACTGCTCACGTTGTTCTTGTTGAATCAATGGAAAAACTTATTGGGTCTTATGGTTTGATTATTTCTGAACTTTTGAAAAAATTCGAGCTATATATTGCCAATGAAGACTTTAAAAAACTTGCCTCTGGTTTAAGAATTTTAAAATTGAAATCTGTTTTCAAAAAAGCTCTACATGATTACTCAAATCTTCAAAAACTGATGAATCTTTTAGGAGATTGTTTGAAATTAAAGGATCATGAGGTTAACACAATCACTCAAGTTTGTATCACTGAGTTTTCTTCATCTGTCAAAGTTCCTTCAGCAGTTGCAATATTCGATGAATCTGCAGTTGATGAATCTATAAGACCTCCTGATAAGTACATTGATTTAGAAATTTCAGCAGTTAAAACTGCTAAAGATTTGAAAAGAAAAACATACTATACGAAATTAGAAAATTTACAAGATTTCTTAGTTTTAGAAGAATCGGCAGTTGATCATTGGAAAATATCATTATTATATCTAAAATACATTATTAGTCTTCAAGAGTTTTATGAATTTCCTACGAAAATCAATGTGCTGAAATTATTGATTGAAAGATCTAAATCAGGTCATCCATTCTTAGTTAGATTCTGTATCAAATCATTCTCAAAGCTAATAAAGAAAATCTATCATTTTGCAAGTTTTGATCATAGTTTAACTAATAGTTTCACTATTGGTTATAAGAGAGATGAATTATTAGAGATTGATACTTCAACTGAGAATTTTCTTGAAGATTTTGATAAAGAAAGCTTTAATTACAAGAATCCAAAATATTTTATTGATGGTCAATTGAACTCAGGTTATTTATTTTGGGGTAAAAAATTATCAGTTGTGAAATCAAGCAATATCGATTTAAAATTGAATGATAATGATCGAAGTATTTTACAATCAATAAGTTCTTTGATTACAAAAGATTTATTAAAAAATATCTTTGGTGTGCTGGCTGAAGAAAATGAAACCAATGGTAATTTCCAAGAAATTGAAGTTTCACTGATTATCAATGTTGTTAAATTAACTGGGTTGAGTAATATTAACATTCAATATACTGAAATATTGGAACTAATAACTGAAATCTTCAATAAGGATGATAAAGCAGCAGTGATTATATGCGCTGAAATTGTTAGTGGTTTACTAGAAGCAACTGGTTTCACAAGTGAAGAAAATTTAATCAAAAGAGATGAATTTCTAAACAAATTCTTCGAATCTGCGTTATTATCTGAACTAACACCTGACTCATCAAGCGTCTGGTTAGTTATATTTTGGTTAATTCCCTCTAAAGTTGATTTCAAAAGAATTCCGATTTTGGTTCATTATATTGAAAGTTTGAAGACTGTTGTTAATGTTGATTCAAATTTAGCATTTGCTCAAAAATCTAGAATATCCTTTGCAACTTCATTTTTATCTTTATTGAATTATAAATATAACAACTATGAAAATTTCTTGACAGATATTCCATTCATTCATCCTTATCATACCGTTAGAATTCAACTTGCCAATCTATTAGCTTCATTGCCTTATACCTTCATTAAATTACGATATAAGAATTCAACAGAATACATTGAACATCAAAAGACTTGTGAATTTGGTGAATTTCGTTTAGGATACAAAGAACCTTATGCTCATACTATAATTAGACTATTTGACAGAATTAAAGAAGAAAATTCAAAGATTTCAGAAGTTCCAGTTCAAGATCTCTTAAAGTCTAATTATTATTATTTAGCTGAGCTAATGTTAGCCTGGATTAAAGATACTTCGAATACTGCATATTCTAGTGGTATTGTTCCTTATATCAAAGATCATGTTTCTCCATTTTTAATGCAGTTGGAAAATAATAGAGAACTTTGTAAACTTGGAAATTTAGATCCTACTAGTGCTTACATCAAATTAGCATCTATTTTGTTGAGAAAAGATCAAATTCCTGATATTATTGAAACCATTACTACCCAGTATTCCAAAGTTCATCAAATTTTAATGCAATTGGCATTTACAGAAGTTTTTTTCTCAAGAAATTTACTTATTTTATCATCCAATCAAAAGAATACCATTCTTAATGTTATTGATGCACTATTGTTTCATACCTCAGTTGAAGTCAGAGTCAAAGCATCATCTGTTTTATCTGGTATTATTCATAATTCAAAGGATTTGGATTTAACAGAAAAGTTTATTAGCAAATATCATAAGACTCTGAGTAAGATTAAAAAAACCAAAGATTTATCACCGGAACGTTTTATCAAATTACATGGAAGTGTCTTAGGTACTGGTGCTTTAGTTTCAGCTTATCCATATATTTCTCCTCCACCAAAATGGTTAATTGAAAATGTGGTGCTTTTAGCAAGAATTTCTTCAATGCCAGGTGTGGCTGGTAAAACAGCTAAAGATATTTTAAGTAACTTCAAAAAGATAAGGGCTGATACATGGCATATTGATCGTTACGCTTTCACAGAAGAACAGTTGGAAGATTTAGAAGGTGTTTTATGGAGAAGTTATTTTGCATAATTATTTTAATGAAAATTTTTCATTAAGATTTTACGATTTATGAATTTCATCTTTTATATTATTTTTTATTTAATGTACAAACTCAAAAAGAAGTTGTTTATGTGTAGTTAGTTGCTTTAAGCACGAGTACTTCTTTTTCTTTTATCCATACCATTCAAAGCACCAGAGATTGAACCTGGAGCACTAGATAAAGCACCAGTAACAGGAGCAAATTTTAAACTTGAATTCTTGTTATATTGACGGTTTTTATTTTGATTGTTAGAAGAAGAGTTATAGAAGTTATTTGAATAACCACTTTGTTGTTGTTGAGTTCCTGCTAAACGTTCATTACGTTCAGTCAGAGAAGTATCTTTATCAGCTAAAGATAACGCTAGTTCTTGTAATTTGGTTAATTGAACATCTTTGGTGAAAACAACAGAGTTAGACACTTGATCTAGACCAGCAGCCAATTCTTCGTTCATGATCATTTTAGAGATAACAGCTAAAATTTTAGATTCCGGCAATTCAAAGATTTGTGATAATTTAGCAATTGATAATTTGGAATAGAAGGTTTTAAATTGGAATAAATAAGTTCTTAAACCTTCAACTTGTATTTGTTTTTTGATTATATCTTTAACGTTTTCAAAATCTGCGAATAAATTCCAGATTTTTAAAGAATCTAATAATTCAATTGATTTTTTCCAATCACCAGCTTGTAAAGCTTTGGCAGCATGCATAATATAATCTGTTGTGTTACCTGGTGGACCTTGGAAAGTTTGTTTTTCGTGAAACTCCAAAGTTTTTCTAAAAGATTTATTTTGTAGTCTTTTTCTAGCATCAAAAGAAGTACCTAATTGAGCATATTGAGGAATTTCAATTAATAAAGATGAAGTTAAAAAGACAGCTTCTAATAGTTCCAAATTGATGTGAGTATGAAATGGTAGCAAACGTTGTCTATCAGCGACAGAAGTTTGACTGTTTAATCTACCTTGACCTAATAAATCTCTATGACGTGGGGAAGTGGCAATTTCTTGTAGAGTTTGATGAGAATCTTGAATTAAACCATTTCTAAAAGCACATAAACCTAGTTGAACTAAAGCTCTGTTGAACAAGATTTGTAAAGAAGGTTCAGAAGTGTGGATGGTTGATTGTAAATGAGACATCAAAAACATATCTCTGGCTTTATAATATTGATTATTGAAAGCATAATAGTAAATGTGAGATAACATTGCCTTTTTACGGTAAGTTGAGTTTTGTTGTTTGTAAAGAACAGAAGCTAAACAGTCTAATAAGTGATCAGTTGGTTCTTCGCTATCACAAATATAAGAAGATTGAGAAAGAATTTCCCAAGCTTTTGATTCAGCAAGTTCGATTAAACTCTTTGGTTTGAAATAAATATGATCGATTCTTCTATTGATTATTCTTGAGATTTGTTCACCTTTAGCAGTTGAAAGTTCTTCTTCTGGAATGACTAGTTCAGAGTACAATTGTGCTCTGATAATGATGTTGTAAAGTGATTGCTCATCTTTTAAACGATCAATATATTCAGTAGTATGTGGATCAATAACAAGTAATGATTTAGTGAACTCATCATCTAACCTTTCGACAAATGAAACAACAGAACCTAAGATTTCAACAATACCATCAGCATTTGGTTTTGGGGCAACTTCAATATTATCAGGAGATTCAGCGGTTTCTAAAACACGGTAAGTTGATTTGTTGTCTTCTAAAATTTTAAATAACGCATTAATGTTTTCTGAGGTGGATTTCCATTGATCTAATGACAAATATTGAGAGTTGGTAGCTAAATCAAATCTTAATGGGATTAGAATTAGATAAATGGTAATGAATTCATAAGGAGCAGAAGCTAAATCGATCAAACCTTCTAAGGTTTTAATTTGTTCAGAAGCATCAGTGTTTCTTTTACCTCTTGATTCAATAATGGTACGTAGAGTGTTAAAGATGTTTGAGCTTTGAGACGAAGCTTTTGGAGCTTGCGATTGAGGTAAAACTGACTCAAAGTTATCTGGATCAACTCTATATCTTTCGACTAACGCTTCATTTTCACGAATAGCTTTTTTAACTCTTTGTCTTATAGTATTGAAAGCCTTTGAAACTGATGAATTCAATTTATTTTTAGATTCTGCAGAAAAATTTGAAACTGTTTCATCCAAATTGGATAATGCACTGATATAAACCTTTGGAGTTGGAATATTTTGTTGAGAGGCACGGATTAATAAACGTTGAACCTTGTCGAATTCAGTTAATGTGACAATCCAGTCCTCAAGAACTGAAGAGTTTTCGATATCACTGATAGTATTTTCAATTTCATCTAATAATTTATCTTTAGTTGATTTAACAATTTTTTTATCGTCATCGTCATCATCTGAATCGTCATCACTTTCGTTTTTACCAAATGATTTCTTTAAGAAGTATGAAGGACCTTTTGGACGATCATCATCTGAATCACTATCACTGTCATCATCATCATCGTTGGCGAATTCAGAATCTTCACTTTCATCAGCTTCTTCTTCTTCTTCACTTGATGAGTTTAATTCTTCTTCAGAGGAACTCAAAAGTTCTTCTTCAGAAGATGAGTATTCGGAATCTGACTCTCCGCCTGCAAAAAAACGACTGGACATTGTTCAATATTAACACTGATTGTCCTGAACTGTTTCAATTTTGATGTGAACTTCTTCTATGTTGACCATTTTTTTTTTCATTGAAATTTTTTTACTGGGAAAAAAAAACACGATTTCCAGCACGCGCGCGTAAATCTGAGCACTAATAAATCTACACTGATTATGTAAAAATAAAAAAATTTATTTCTGATTGCGATGAGCTCAAATTGTTGTGTAATTTGATGCATTTATAGAGACCTAATAAGGTGATGTCAGTCGATAGTAAGAAACCAAAGCTATCACAGCTATGTGAGCTTTGCCACTGCAGAAAAGCAATGATTAAAAGACCCAAAAATCTCCAAAAAATATGTAAATTGTGTTTTTACGATGTTTTTGAAACAGAGATTCATAATACTATTGTTAATAATAATCTTTTCTACCCAGGTGAAAGTGTCGCTGTTGGTGCGTCAGGTGGTAAGGACTCTACAGTTCTAGCTTATATTTTGAAATTATTGAATGAACGTCATAATTATGGTATAAATATAGTGCTATTAAGTATTGATGAAGGTATTATTGGTTATAGAGATGATTCATTAGCCACAGTTAAGCGTAATCAACAACAATATCAGTTACCTTTAGAAATCGTATCATATAGAGATTTATATAACTGGACCATGGATGAAATTGTAAGTTGTGCTGGTATTAGAAATAGTTGTACATATTGTGGTGTTTTCAGAAGACAAGCATTAGATAGAGGTGCTGCAAAACTGAATATAAATCATGTCGTTACAGGACATAATGCAGATGATATGGCTGAAACCGTGTTGATGAATTTGCTAAGAGGTGATGTTGCAAGATTAGAGAAATCAACAACAATAATGACTTCTTCAAGTGGTTCTCCAATCAAAAGATCAAAACCATTCAAATATTCATATCAGAAGGAGATTGTCTTATATGCACACTATAAAAAATTGGACTACTTCTCAACAGAATGTTCTTATGCACCAGAAGCATTTAGAGGTACAGCAAGGGAACTAATGAAAAATTTAGAAGCAATCAGACCAAGTTGTATTATAGATATTATTCATTCTGGTGAAAATTTTGTTTTAAAACAGAAAAAACTAAGAACCTTTAAAAGAGCTAATGAAACTGAAATAAAATCAAGTTTTATTGATGGTAATAGATGTGAAAAATGTGGTTATTTATCAAGTAACAAGATTTGTAAAGCTTGTATGTTATTAGAAGGCTTGGAGAAAAGTAGAGCTAGAATACAATTAGATGATGATACATCAACAGAGGGAGCTGCAAAATTATCAAGAACTTTGGAAAGTTTAACCTTTTAACATAAAATGTGTAATGAAATTATTTATTTTAGAATTATTATTTTTTGATTCAGTAAGAGTATCTGAAATTTTTATTCTCAATATCAGTTAAATCAAAAAATTCATGTTCATCGCTACTACTATTCTCCTCTTGAACTTTTTCAATTTCTAATTGTAGTTTATCTCTTTTTTGGTTCTCTAATCTTGTTAAATATCCAACTAGTAGAGTTAATGGAATTGAAACAGCTTGGGTTACTAAAATAGTGATTTTGGCAGGAATATATTTTGGATAATTCTGTGATCTGAATAATTGAGGACCGATGATACAAGCAACTGCAAATGAAACCATTGTCAAGGCATTTCTGTAAGTTTTCTTAGTATAACCCGCGGTATTATAACTATTCCAAAGATATAGCATTGTAATTGCACATGAACCACTATAAATCAAATATAAACCTAATAAATTTCCAACATTATTTGATAATGGTAAAGTTATTAGCATAATACAACCAACAACAGATGGAACATACATTGATGTATGAATTAAGGTTATGTTACCATATCTTGAAAGTAACTGGGTTGGGATTAAAATACATAGAATTATAACAAACCCCATTGGAATTTGTAATAAAGCAGTAATTTTATTTGAAAATCCAAAAGTTGATATAATAGTGGTACTGAAAGTCCCCACTGCACCAGTTACTATTTGAGAACATAGTACTAATATAACCATTAACCAAGTTAACTTATCACCAAATAATAATTCTTTAATTTGATAACTTTTGAAAGTTTTGTTTTCAATACCTGTTTGATTTGATTTTATATGATTAATAACTTCTAATTTCTCTTCGTTGGTTAAAAACCAAGCATTTGTTACATTATCAGGTAAATAAAAGAACAAAAATAAACCAAACAAGAATGTTAGAATACCAAATACTAAAAACAATATTTGCCATGGTTGTAAAATTGAGGAATTAATATGTTGAAATGCAAACGATATAATACCACCAAACATTGTAGCAGTTCCAGCACTTATACACCAATAACCAATTCTTTTAGCTTGTTCTGATTTATCATAATATTGTCCACTAATCAAAATTAAAGCCATTGCTGTACTACTTTCTAAGAAACCTAATAACACTCTAACAACCATTAAAGCAGCGTAAGTATGACAAGCAGCATGGCAAGCAACGACAATACCCCACAAGATGACGAACAAACTGAAGATCTTGGATATAGGGAATTTTTGTAATAAATAACCACAAATTGGCTCACCAAATATATAAGAAACATTGAAAATTGTACCTAGGTTGGCAAATTGATTGTTATGAAGATTTTTTTTAATGCCCATAACTGCACTATAATTTAGTAAAGCTTTGTCAAGGAACTGAAAGAAGTAAATGGCACACATTAATGGTAAAATAAAGAAATCAATTTTCCTTAAGACCTTGCTGTGTGAAATATTATCATGGTTTAAATCACGATTTTCTTTCAAAAAATCAAAGGCGACGTCTTTGGTAGACATGATTCTTGATGTTGTATTGTAGGGAGAAATAGGATCTATAATCTAGCTTGAGAAGAGGACATTTTCATGGTTTAAATAGAAATTTCATTTTGCTGAAAATTTATTTTTATGCACCTAAATAGTAGAAAACATTATAACGGAATATTCCTTTTTTTTTTCTCTGAAATTACTTATATTTATTTATATTCTATATAACTTAAAAAACCTTTCTTAGTGGCTTCTACGTAATCTAAGTTAAACACTTCATGTCTCTTAATCTTTCTTTCAACTCAACTTTTCCTTTGGGTGTGTGTTCCACAATTTTTAGCATCGGTTCAGTCGTGCCAGAGCGGCCTATTCCTACAAAATGAATATTAGAATAAAAAATTCAACTTTTGAAATTCTATCTTCAATTTTTCGTTTGGGTTTAAACTTTTCATTACACATTGCATTCACTTACTTATTGAAAATTTCTTCCCATTGGGTACATAAGCATTATCTATTGGCCTTTTCAATGGAGAATCCAAATTTGATTGAATTGGGTTATTAGTTGGATTATTTTTGATTTCAACTTTTGTGGGAGCATTTCTCTGATTCATTAAATTATTGATCATTTTATAATATATTTGATTTGGTAAAGTATCATCTTCAGTTTTAATGGTTGTGTCGTTAATAGTTTCATGAGTCTTTATATAATTTTCATCAATTATATATTGATAATGATCTTTTAAATCATTGTCATCAACTGAAATTTCTTTACCAATTAAAAGTACCATTTTCTTGTAATAAAGATCTAATACATTATAACCTGAATTTTTTAAATCACTTTGTTTTAAAGTATTGTCATCTTGGACTTCTTCGTCATCTTCATCTTCTTCATCATCTTCATATTCGTCTTCATCATTCAATAATTTTTCATCTTTTAAAGCATTTATAGAACCTTTCCTACCTTGATGAGTAGCGTTATGGTTGGTTGTTTTCTCATTTGCACAATTTCTTATATTCAAATCTCGAGGTAAAATTCTATAATTCACTGTAGTTAAAAATTCTCTTTCTAATATATCTAACTCATTGGATTGAATACCACCAACCTTAGCATAATGAGAATTTGTACAGAATGAATCACATAAACCTTTACTTCCAACAGTTGTTGCCGTCAATAAAAATCTATGGACAGTTAAACTGTTTAAAGTGAATGAACTGTATATGGCAGATAAAAGATCAATATAGTAGACTGTAGCAATCAACACTGCATTTTCAATTGAAGAATATCTTGCCAATCTTGCAAGATAACTATAAACTGAAATACCAGGAGGAGTTCTCGAATGAAATCTTGTTAAATTTGATGAGGATATCGAATCTGAATTATATTTATCATTGATTGATATCAAAGACTTCAACATTCTTGCGATCAATATGATTAAATCATCTCTTGGACAATTTATGAAATTTGGTGATAATAGTTTAATTTTTGGATCCGTCATCATGAATGCTGAACACTGAACTTATAATAAATAAAAAATAGAAATGGAAAAATTAGCTAAAAAAGGGACCACAAAAAATCTTTATTTCTTTGTGTATTTATTAGCAGCTGAATAAAAACTTTATATCATAAGGTACATCGTATTAACAATTAACCAATAAAATCAAACAAAACCAAAAACAAAAATGATACTTCTAAAAGGTTGAAAAGAAAGAAAGAAAAAAAACTCGAAAAAAAGAAAAACTGGGAAAAAAGATTACATAAGATTATAGATTATAGATTATAGATTATAGATTATAGATTATAGATTATAGGTGTATTCAACAAGCACAATTCTGGTTATCGTTTTCTAAGCTGATATTAATAGCATCATTGAACTCGTCGTTGAAGTCGTCTGTTTCTTCTTGCTGTAAAGCGTTTCTAGCAATCACGTCAAATGCTTGATCAATATTAACGGCTTCTTTAGCACTGGTTTGAAATAAAGGTAAGTTACCTAAATTAGTTGCAAACTGTTGAGCTCTCTTATTACTAACAACCTTTTTACTTTCATCTACATCCACTTTGTTACCCAAGATGACAAACGGGAAGTTTTCTGGATTTTTAACATTGGCTTGAACTAAAAATTCATCTTTCCAAGTGGATAAGTTTTCAAAGGATTTTTGATTAGTAACATCGTAAACCAACACACAGCAGTCAGCACCTCTGTAGAAAGCAACACCTAATGACTGGAATCTTTCCTGGCCTGCAGTATCCCAAAGTTGCATTGTAACTGTCTTATCATCTATCGTAAGTTCTTTAGTTAAAAAATCAGCCCCAATAGTTGCTTTATACTGTTGTGAAAATTTCCCATTGACAAATTGCTGCATTAGCGAAGTTTTACCAACCCCTGAGTCGCCTAGGATGATGACTTTCAGTAAAGTTTTCTTTCTTGAGGACATATTTAATCTCGCTGTAAATTAATCAATGTATGTTAACGAAGTTTTTGGTTGTACCCTTTTTTGTGAATTAAATTTCCATACGGAAACTCGCTTCAAACCGTTGATTATATTTCATGACTAGTAGTAGTTAATCATTAGTATTTACTAGGTAGAGGAAACCTCCTCTTCACTGTACTACACTGTCAATAAATATAATCAATATATAAAACGATACAAAACCTATTTCTTAGCAGCTTTTTGAGCAGCTTTGGTAACTTTACCAGCTTTGTCGGATTTTTCAACAGATTTGATAACACCAACAGCAACAGTTTGTCTCATATCTCTGACAGCGAATCTACCTAATGGTGGATATTCAGTGAAAGCTTCAACACATAGTGGTTTAGTTGGAGAGAATTTAACAATAGCAGCGTCACCAGATTTGATGAATTTTGGATTTTCTTCTAATTTTTTACCAGATCTTCTGTCAATTTTTTCTAAAATTTCTTCAAATTTACAAGCAATATG